>CABHPR010149027.1:11664-35501 GCA_902168415.1 Peromyscus melanophrys | reverse complement strand
TGAGTCTCTCTCTCTCTCTCTCTCTCTCTCTCTCTCTCTCTCTCTCTCTCTCTCTCTCTCTCTGTGTGTGTGTGTGTGTGTGTGTGTGTGTGTGTGTGTGTGTGTGTGTGTCCTGGAATGGAAGCTGGGGCTTCTGAGATACTAACAAGCATGTGACCTACTGACCTCCCAGACCCACACTCCAGCACCGTTTGTTAAAAACACATCTTTATTGAGAAATCATTCATAACCAGGGCTGGTCATCAAGGCCTATAATCTCAGCTACTTCAGAGTCTGAGGCAGAGGGACTGAGTTGTAGAGCTCTGCCTGGGCTTCTGAGTAAGTTCAAGTTCAGCTTGGAGAACTCAGAGTGACCTTGTCTCAAAACAAAAAGTAAAAAGCAGGTGGAGTATATAGTTCAGTGGTAGAGCACTTGTTTAGCATGTACGAGGCCCTGGGTTCCACCCCAAGAAACACACATACACACACACACACACACACACACACACACACACACACACACGCGCGCACGCAGCAAAACAACAAACCTAGATCTATTTGAAGTGTGCCGCAGCATGCATTCTGACCCACAGCACCCTGACCATCCCCAATAGCCTTCTGCAGCCCATCTGTAGCCTTGTACCTGCCACACCCATCTGTTGCCCCACAGGCTTCCTCATAAGTCAAAATGTTCTGGTGAGGGGTTAAGAGATGGACCCAGTCTAAGGAGCTATGTTGACCTTGACCGACAAGCCTTGTATTACTCACCAGTGCTACCTGCCCAAGTTCAGGGAGGGGCTGAGGATCTTCACAAGCATGTCTCTGTCATAAGCATGATGTCAGTGAGGAGACTGGCAGAGCTGAAGGCAAGTGGGGCACCTGAGACTCTGAGGACAGAAATCTACGGGGAAGAGACACACTTCTCGGATACATGAAACAAAAATCACTGCCTGACTTTAGATTGATGCCAATGAACATGGCACCTGTGCAGTCACCACACCTGAGCATGGCACCTGTGCAGTCACCGCACCTGAGCAGGGCACCTGTGCAGTCACTGCACCTGAGCATGGCACCTGTGCAGTCACCGCACCTGAGCATGGCACCTGTGCAGTCACTGCACCTGAGCATGGCACCTGTGCAGTCACTGTGCCTGAGGCGTTTGGGAGGGAGGACCCTGGACCACGTCAGGAAGCTGCCATGTTTCCAGAGACACTGTCTTGTCCACTCTTCTTCCTCTTCCACTCCTGGAAAGAGAGGCAATGGGCCTGCACCCTGAAATTCTGCTCAGGGCACACCCATGCCTGGCTGTATGGATCTTGAAAACACCAGTGAGCACAGTTGTTACAAGCTGAGCTAAGTACTCATAATGAACCGAGAACTGGAGATTTATAAATGAAATGTTTCATAGCTTTCAACAGTGCGTGCAGGAAAGATCCATTAACCTGAGTTGGACTGCCGCAAGCATTAGTTCAATTGTTGTTGCTGGCTCTTTTTAAACCTTTATTTTAATGACTCTGTCACTATCTTACCTCGAGAATTAAGAGGCAAACGCATAAAAGGTAAACAACATTAATGTCTGTTTCTCGCTGGAAAATACTGTTTTTCAAAAGGAAGTGTTAGGTTTACTTTTTTAAAAGGCTGCAATATTTTAATGCAGCTGCTGGGTCACTTTTATTTAGAAAGACTTTTGAAAGCAATGGAAACAAAAATCATCATTTTCTCAGGCTTATTTTAGCAGATAGAAGCAGAACAGAAAAGGATTTGAACTCTTTCCAAACAGATCACTGTCTCAATGTGACTTTAGCGTAATGTTTGTTTATCACATATTTATTCTGTGTATGTGTGGGTTTTTTTGTGTGTATGTGTGTGTGTGTGCATATGTGTGCATGTGTGTGTACACAGAGGACAGCTTAGGGGAGTCATTTTTCTTCTTCTACCATGTGACTCCCCAGGATTGAACTCGGGTCTTCAGGCTTGGCCATAAATACCTTTTTTTTTTTTTTTTTTTTTTTTTTTTTTGGTTTTTTGAGACAGGGTTCCTCTGTGTAGCTTTGCGCCTTTCCTGGAACTCACTTGGTAGTCCAGGCTGGCCTCGAACTCACAGAGATCCGCCTGGCTCTGCCTCCCGAGTGCTGGGATTAAAGGCGTGCGACACCACCGCCTGGCAGCCATAAATACCTTTAAGCATTCTGCTTCACATCAACCCTGTAGTGAGGTTTAAAACCGAGATCTTTACACAGTGCTTGCTTTCTTCAGGAAAAAATATCAAAGGGAGGGAAATTCCAACCTCAGAAGCACCTGAGCTTTGTAGAGATGATTCTGGTACATTCTCTGCTAATGCCCCCATAGTTTCTAACTCTGGAGATATGAAGCTTATAAGAACTTAATTCTCAGCTATCTGGAAACTTCTGATCCAATCTGTGTGTTATATTATCCCCTCTCCTCTTTATGATTATAGTCTGATAAGTCAAATGAAAATTCAAACGAGTCAAATTTATAATTTATAATGAGTTTGGTAAAATCTGATAGAGGCAGCTGCATGTGTGGTAGCAGTTCATAGAATAACAGTGACACTGGTGTTTCAGAGCCCAAGCCTCAACTGTACTAAATAACATGATTTAAAAATTGAATCCAGATACTCACACATCCATATCTGTTGCTGCAGTATTCACAATAGTTAGGAAATGGAACAGGAGTGGAGGATGGCCTTGTGGCCCACATACACAATGGGACTTTATGCAGCTGTTAAGAAAAGAGAAATTCTGGAATTTTCCAGAAAATGGGTAAGATTGTAGAGCAGTGGTTCTCAACCTTCCTAATGCTGCGACCCTTTCATACAGTTCCTCGTGTTGTGGTGACCCCAAGCATAAAATTAATTTTGTTTCTATTTCCTAACTGTAATTTTGTTGCTGTTATAAGTTGTGATGAAGTATCTGTGCTTTCTGATGGTCTTAGGCAATCCCTGTGAAAGGATCATTTGACCTCTCAAATGGGTCGTGACCCACAGGTTGAGAATCACTGTTGTATTCTATTGAATGAGATGATGCAGTCTAAGAGACTCAGAAATCTCATGTTCTCTCTCCTATGCTGATCCTAAATGTTGCTTTACCTGCATATAAAAAAGCTTATGAGAAGGGAGCTAGACTATGAAGCTATACGAGAGATGATAAGAAGGAAACAGGTGGGAGAAAGTAGACAAAAGGTCATTTGGGATGTGAAAGTTGAAGAGACGACAAGGGCTGGGAGGGAACAAGGGGCAGAGTGGGGAGAGAGAAATAATAAAAGCAAACTTCATTTGAAAAACACTGTGATAAAACCTAATCCTTTGTAAACTAATAAAGACAAATAGACTTTTAAACCATATCGATTCAACAAGCCCAATCCAAAAGCAAACTAAAATACTTTTAACATAAGCATTTAGACTACAAAAATAACTTTAAACAGTAACCATCCTGGCAATTATTTCAGTTCAGCAACTCTAGGTTTTATTTATTCCTTATCTCAACAGTTAACTGCAGAGGGGGTGAATAGGGGTGGTAGGGAGTGGGGCTCAGGGTGGTCTGCATACATTGTGTACACATGCAGAACCATCTGAGAACAAATGTGTTTAAATTATACTAAATAACATAATTAAATTTTTTAACTATACAAAATAACATAATTCAAATTTTATTTTGTTTTTATTTTATGTGTATGGGCATTTTGCCTGCCTGCATGTCTGTGTACCACGTATATACAGTGTGGAGGTCAGAAAAGAGTGTCAAATTCCCTGGGACTAGAGTTACAGATGGCTGTGATCTGCCATGTGGGTTCTGGGAACTGAACCCAGGTCCTCTGGAAGAGCAGTCAGGACCCTTAACAAATAGGCAATCTCAAAAAACAAAAACAAAAAAACCTACATTTATGTAGGTTGCATTCATATAGCCAAGTGTCTCCCAAATCAGTAGTGCATGTGTGTACATGTTTTCATGTGCTTTTCTAAACAGATGCATTAGATTTCTGTACATTAGATACACAGGCTACATGTACTTGGTCACTGCATACACCTTGTCAGCTAGCTTTAAAACCATCTTCCAAGCACAGCTGTTTAAGGACTCACATTTTAAACCCTTGTCCCCCCCAGCTGTAGACAGAACAGCAGTGCCTGCGAAACATAGCCTACATTTGTAGTCAAATTATTATTTGTCATTTCATCCATGTTATCATTTTAGATTAGTTCAATTTCTTCCAAATCCTGAGCTTACGAGTGTCTGCTAATTAGCATAGCTGTACATGCAATCTTAAATGTGAAGGAGATTAGCGAGCGTGAGCTGGAACACACTGGGAAAAGTCAGCCACTTTGGTCATCCCAGTACTCGTGGGAGGAGGGAGGACACAGTGCTGGGTACTGGGTCCCTTTAACTAACATGACTTGGCTCTGTGATTTGTTGAGGGAGACAATGGCTTGAGCCAGCTGTAGCCAGGAAGGAGTCAGATAAGCCAATGCCAACACTCCCTCCATTCATTGTGTCCAAACACTCCGAAAAGGGCACAGGAAAGGTCAATCAGGGTTATGTCTTATCAGGACAGATGGGCTCAAGTGTCACGGCAGAGCCAACAATCTTGTACCTAGCAGAGCTTTGGGAATTTGGGGTGGATCACCCATGCTGGCTGAGCTTGTACTGTCTAGAGAGCTGAGCCCTGAGAAGGGCTATGTGGGTTATTAGAATTTATGAAGGACCTCAACCCAGCACAGTGAGCCCACTCAGTTTTCTGGCTCCCTGATCGCTAGTGGAGCTATATTTTAAGAAGTGCTTAAAATTCAGGAAAGAAAAGATTCATCAGAAAGTCAGGTTGATTCTCAGGAAATGGTCACATTCTTAGAGCAGTGTACCTAGGTAGCCAAGACTTAGGCTTTAGGGGATATATGCTTCCTTTGGGTTGGGGAAAAATACCAATAAGGTATTGTAAACCACTAATAATTGCTCATATTTGCTGAGAACCTTCTACATGCTGCAAACCCTGTGAGCTTTTGTGATTTTTATGTGCGTATTATCTCGTTGGCCCATTGCTGAACCCCAAATGCTCCAAACAGCACCCCAACTCTCGTTGGTGCTCAATATTTGTTGAATGAATCACCATCTTGGGCCCAGATATGAATGGTCTGTTGTATATAAAGTCAATTTTAGCAACTCAAGTAACCCATCCTGGGCAGTTTACAGATGAGATATTAAACAATACTGCTCATTTCTCACATCCAGAGATGAAAGACCCAGAACTCAAACCCTAGGCAAATGGATTCTTTTTTAAAAAAAAAAAAAAACAATTAATTAATTTTGTCTATGTGCATGCTTATGTGAGCATGCATATATGCCATGGTGCATGTATGAAGGTCAAAGGATGCCTTGCGGGAGTCTGCTTTCTTCGTGTGACCACACAGGTCCTGGGCATCAGATCTGGGTCAGCAGACTTGGCACATGCCCTTGCTGCTGAGCTATCTTGCTGACCCAGGCTTGTGGATTCTGAGTCACATGTGCTTTCCTCTCTCTCTTCTGCAAAGTCAACACTTGACCCTTAGTGTGCATTAGAATACAACCCACCTTATTCAGTTCCTGGTATTTCACAGTCAGATTGATCTCTGTCCCTGTCTCTAGACTGTTTACTATAGACCAGCGGTTCTCAACCTTCCTAATGTTGTGACTCTTTAATATAGTTCCTTATGTTGTGGTGACCCCAACCATGAAATTATTTTCATTGCTACTTCATAACTGTAATTTTGCTACTGTTATGAAACATAATGTAAATATCTGATATGCAGGGTATTTTTAATGCAACCCCCTGTGGGGTTGCGACTCACAGGTGGAGAACCACTGTGAGAATACTCTGACACTCTACAAACACAAGCAGCCTTTACCGTCAAATGTCTTTTTGTAGTTAAAAATCCCAAAGACAACACAATCCAGATTCTCTGTGTGATATCCATCTTTATATGGCTTATTTTTTGAGTTACTTTTACTTTCTCTTTAAAGACTTTATTTATAAAACTATTTCTTTATATAACTGCATATATTATATTTTTCTCTCTTCCAAACCTATGTACATTTTTACACACACTGTAAACCGTTTAGAGGTTTATCCCATCTGAATCTGTCTTATTGTGAATCTATTGCTTTAAACAGCAGCATTTTCCGCCCACCTCAGCCTCCCAACATGGTGGTGGTACGTTTACCACCAACTTTGGAGAAACCATGTACACTGCCAGACTCTGGGAGGTAGTGAGTCTATGCCTCTATCAAAGCAGTGTGTAGCCCAGAAACCTCTTTTTTTTTTTTTAAGTAGCAAAAGCTATATCTACCACGCACCATGTTGTGCAGCTTGCAGAAACCTCTGCGTAACTTGGTGGGAATGTGCCATGGTGTAGCTTCAGTCTGCATGCCACAAACCCACCATAGAGTAGCTCAAGCCCGCATGTTGCAGCATCTTACCGCCCGCATGAAACATGAAGCAGGAACTTAGGTGGAAACTCAAGTCATTGGGCACCATTTGTAGCTGAAGGTTTTCCTGTGCTCACTTGGCACCAAGGACCCCACAGCCACCTATAAAATAGTCACTCAGAAACTTATATTAATTAAAACTGTATGACCTAATGGCTTAGGCTTCTTGTTAGCTAGATCTGACATCTTAAATTAACCCATTTCTGTAAATCTATACCTTGCCTCGTGGCTTGTGGCTTATCAGTATCTTTACACCTTGCTTCTCATGGCAGCAGCTAACAGCGTCTCCTGACTCAGCCTTCCTCTTCCCAGCATTCTCCTCTCTGCTTATCCCGCCTATACTTTACTTCCCGCCTGGCTACTGGCCAATCAGCATTTTTTTTATCAATCAAATCAGAGCAACACATTCACAGCATACAGAGTGATATCCACAGCAAAACACTGCCTTCAAAAGTTACAATTCTGTCTGCCATCATGAGTCATCTGCCAGCAAAACTAGAGCAGGTCAATCTACTGACATTAGCTGGTGAAACACCACTAGCTATGGACATCAGGCTAGGGCCCATTTCCTAGATGGAGGGAACCCTTTCCTTTACCTGGATTACCATTGTGTGGTAATGGGGACATGTTGGTTTTCAATGTGTCCTTGAGCAAGTTTGGCTCTGAAGATGGATGCTGTAGTGAGGTATCTGTAGAAACTAATTTCTTCAGCATGTGCTCATAGGACAACATGGTTCATCTGCTGCTCTCTGTAATAACTAATAAACTAAACTTGGAGCCTAAAGAACTCACTCTAAGAAATGGGGAATGGCCCTGCTCCTTGGACTGGTCCCCCTGAGCCAGGGAGAGCTGACAATAGCTTTTGCAGCAAGGGCACTTGAATTAGAGGCTGAACTGAAACCATCTAGGCAGCAGAGTGGCTATAAAACAATACGATGACTTTCGGCTGTAATAGGAGTGGATGGTGTGGACCTCAGGTGATGCACGCTGTACCCCATTAGTGCCTTTCCTTTTATGTTTTCCGAGGAAGGGTTGGTTAACGTTCTTATTTTTCTAAAGGATTGCCTTCCCCTTGAGATTGTCTTCTTTCAAGTTTCCTAACTGTCTCATTTGCAGTAAACTTCTCTTATGTTTGGCAAGTGAAGCTTGGGCTTGGAGCAAAATAATCCAGGCTAACACTGAAGATTATAGTCTACTTCAGGGCTCTTGTGGGTAATGGCCAGATAGAGACAGAGAGGAGGAGATTGTTTGTACCCATAGAAGTCATGCCCACTGGAAACAGTATGAACTGGGTAATAACGCTAGCAATAACTATTTATATTGTGGACATGTTCAATGCATAGAGATTAGAGAAGAGAAATGTATTACAATTTAACAGCCTATAGACATTCAAATAAAGTATTCTGTCTGGAAGTTGGCAGGCTCTATGCTCTATCTTTCCCCATTACTGGGAGGTGAATCTAGGAGAGGAATTTAGAGAGTCAATCTAGAGAAGGGCTAGAGCTGATTCAAGATGGTATAAAACAAGGTTTTGTGGGTATAGGGACAGGAAACACTTGATGTGCTAATCATGATGTGAGTGTATGTGTACCACAGAGAATGTGAAATCTTGTCATCCAGAGAGTAGTCAACTACAGGATGTGTGGAGCCGTTTCCAGGAAGGAGGCGCCGTCAGTTTATCAGACGTAAAAGGCATCATTGTTCCAAGCAGACTGAAGTGTTCACATTCGGACATCCTGCTAGATGTTTAGTCAGGATATTTGAAGCTGGTGTGTGCATGAGTATGTGTATGAACACACATACGCATACAGGTGTGTATGCACATACATGCTGGAGGTCAGGTCCAGCAAGTGCCTTCCTCAATCACTCAACCTTAGTTTTGAGAGTACTTCTCTCACTGAATTTGGAAATTGTAGGGATCCACCTGTCTCTGTAGTTTCAGGGCTGGGGTTAGAGGGATACACTGATGTGACTATCCTTTACGTGGATGCTGGGATCTGAATTCAGGCTCAACAAAGCCATCATCTCTTCCCCTCCAGTGGAGTATCCAACTTCAAGTGAGTTTGGATCTGAGGTTAGTAAGCTGTCCCGTAATGATGTCATTTCAAATGAGGCAGCATAAGTAAACATCACAGGGTGTTGTCAAGCACAGTGAAGAGACACATTTTATGCAGCCTTCCATTGTTTTAAAATAGTTGGTTTCTGTCACATCATGGCAGTTATAGTAGGCTGCTTTATGTTATTATAAAGGTGACACTAGAGCTAGATAATTACAAAGAAAATAGGTTTATAAACTCCACAACTTGGAAGGCTAAAAGTTCCAGTACCATAGCATCATAGCCCTCTGAACTGTGCCACCTAATGACTGATGGCACCTTAATGTCATGCAGGAGCGACCCAGCACGTGGCCTGACAGGAAGTCAGAGTCAGGGGTATGTCCAGTCTTAACTCCTGCTAGACTTCATCTCTTCAAGTTCCTATCCCTTCTCCATCTGCTACATTAGGACCACACTCCCCTCTTACAGTTCTGGGTGGAAGAGCAACATGAACCTCTGGAGGACACACTCAAAATATACACAGATCCCAGAAGGAGGTCACAGTCAGAAATCCACCCACCCCCATTCTGGCTCTAGTGAAAACAGCGATTTGCCCAGGGTTTGGTACAGCAAGCATCATGACCACTCTGAAACTGAAGCTCTTGGAAGATTCTACTAGCATTCATAAACTCTTGCCATGGAAAGGTGTATACTTCCCCAAGCTAACCATGTGATAATTCTAGAGGACATTCTGTATCCTTGTGACCAGTTGGCAAATCTGTGAGCCCAAGATTTGTCACAGAGTTGGATCATTCTTCATTGCAGAGCTGTGCTCTGTGTTTTAGAACATTTAGCAGTGCCGCTGGCCTCCATACCCAGTGGATGCCAGTGGTGACCCCCAGATCTGTGACAACCATGTGTGTCTCCAGACATCAAGACAGCGTCCCCTCTCTATGAGGAATGCCATAGAGCTGGTGAGACCCCAGTGGAAGTTTATGAGCTCACCTCCCAAGTCATAAGTGGCCTTTTCATGTCCTTGTGTGACCAAACCACAGAGGTACACAGAAGCCCACCTTTGTGCATCCTTTTCACAATCTTGTTCTCGCTTTTACTGCCCAATAGCCCATATGCAAGAAGGTAAATAGTTTATCACTCCACAAGCTCCAGTTGGGGCTCTGTTCCCTCACCGGCCACGTAAGCTCATATATTGACTCAACTCTGCATTGTTCAGTTGTATCTTAAGGTAAACTCTCTGTCTGCTTCACAGAAATGTCACCAGAGCAGATGAGATGCCATGGAGGAATGGCACTTTAGAGACTGCCAAAGCCAGTTCAAACGGAAGATGTTATTAAATTGAGAAGTATCCATTAGCCTATAAAAATGACAAGAGCACCAGCCCTGAACCTTCTTCAGGAATGGAATCTTGAGAAATGATTACACTTGTAGAATATTAAAAGCCAAAATGGCCCCAGAGATTGGCTATCACACTTGACACTAATTTCCTCTGTACAGTCCGGTACAGTGGGTCCACTCAGAATCATTTCATATCCCCCAAAGAAGTCACTCTAAATAGAAATAAAGTGAGTGAACAATAGCCAACTATGACTGTTTTTTTTAGCTAGTTCCAAAGCCTTCATTAGGCTTGCAGGATAACAATGATGCTGTTTGAGTAAAATAAAAAGACTCTGGAACGAGTCTACAAAGAATTAGAAATGAGTGGCATCTTGCTTGTGCATAAAAAATAAATCCACGTGACCCTGGGAAGTGACTGCAAAGCTGGGGTGGGGTGGCAGCACTGGGGTGCAGCTTACATCTCGTGGCTGCTGGCTACTAAGCATGCAGACAGCTGACGGCCACTACAAAGGTAATTGGTTATTCCTCCCCAAACCGTGGGGTGGGAGCTGGATGCAGTCACATGCATCGTTAGCTTCCGAGTTTGCAAAGGCACACAAGGCCCTAGTAGTGGTCCTGATTTCTGTGGTCCTCTTCTGTTTCTGTGTCCTAGGCTGTGGCCTCGCTGGAATGGTAACTGCTATCATTCTCATGCAGCTGCTGTTTGCAGCCCATGAAGACATAAGGATTATGCTCAGCCCCAAAGGTCACCTGCCCAGATAGTTTTTCTCCCCCCCCCCCATCTGTCCCTCACTCCCTCCCTCCTTCCTTCCTAAGTGAATTTTGGTTTGGTTGCATTGTTTTAGGACTGAAAAATAGAAAATGTCCTTTTCAAGGGTTTGAGGAAGAATGGGCAGGGGGTTCTAGAGGCATGTGGGCCTACTGGATGCAGGGTATAAGGAGGTCAGAATTCACATTACACTGAGAACACTCAATGCCATGGTGAGACTATGGTTTCAGAGGTGTGTCACCTGGTGGGTGAGAAGGAGGACAGCTGAGGGGGATGCAATAAATGAATGAGAATGGGTGAACTTGGTCCAGCAATGACTGGGAAACCCATGGGAAACAAAACCACTCTGGGTGAAATGACTTTGTGAGGTTTGTTTAAACACTGATGGAGAAGGGCTATCTATGATGGGGCCAATCTGAGCCTGGTGCACTAGGAGTCGCCAACCTGTTGGTAGCTTTTAAGACTTGACATAGACTTTGACAACTGTTCTTCTGGGAGGTTCGTGTCAATGGATGGTCAGCACAGGGAGAGAAAATGCTGGGGAGAGGTATTTCACTGAGGGCATTGATGGTCTCATAATTATGAGCCTGTTACAGGGCAGAATATGAGTTCTGAGGAACTCACCACTGGTCACACAGCAGAGAAGCCCTGACCCCTGGAGCAGCAATGCCCTTGACTTTAGAAGGCCACATATGGAAGAGTTGTTAGGAGGCGGGACAGCTGTCATCCGGGGATGGTTGAGGGTGCCTGTAAGTTGTTCTCTCTGTTTTATTTCTCTTCTGCTAGTTTTGAAACTTGAGTGAAGTCTCAAAGGGTTGCAAGATTAAACAAGGAGAAAGATCTCTTCTCTCTGAGCCTGAGATCATCTCTTGTGGTATTTACCCTCCACTCATGAAGTTAGTGGTACCCATTGCTTTGGGGGGCAGCAGATACACAGGAACAAGGATGCTCACCAAAGAATCAGATAGCTTTGAAATTTACAACCGGCACTGGAAGCTGCAGATTCCTGCTGCAAGACCTCTGCCTTTTCAGGCAGAGGGGGTTTTGTGAACTTCAAAGGTTGGAACAACTCATGGCATCGTTAGAGCATTGACCTTTAGGGTCAAAGACACAAGAAGATATCCCAGAGTGTTTCTACCCTGAGGAAAAAGAGGCCATGCAGTTGGCAGGATGAGAAGTTCCAAAGGGAACAAGAACAGAGCACATATGTCTGTGAAGGTCCACATGAGTGCCTGCTCCACATCTGTGGGGTTAACTCCAGAAGAGGAGAGTGTAGCTAATGCCCATGAATTGAGCAATTATAAAGAAGATGTATAAGAAGGCAACCTGAAGCCAGGGATGTGGTTTAGTTGGTAAACGATGTGCCTAACAGGCATGAAGATGTGGATTCAATCCCCTAGGACCCTTGTTTTTTTAAAGCTGGGCATAGCAACACATTCTTATAATCTTAATGTTGGGCAAGCAGAAACAGGTAGATGCCTGGGCCTTTCTGGCAGACAGCTTACCCTGCTTGATGGATTCCAAGCCTGTAAGAGACCTTGTCTCAATAACAGAGAAGCCCTCCAATGTAACATAGCACAGTGAAAAGGGCTGAGTAGTGTCTGAGGAATGATAGTCAAGATTGTGCCTCCACATGAACATGCATGTAGCCCCCACCACACATACACACAAGAATCAAAGAAAGCAACTGGGTCTGAAGTCAAGGGCAAGATAGCCAGGCAGCCAGCTAGCAACATACAAATAGCGTTGTGACATTTTTAGCAGCAAGATGAGCCTCTGCCTCACTCAATTCTGAGTCTCCCTCAATACCCAGAGGAGAGCAGAATCTAATGAGTGTATTAGTTTCCCATTCCAGTCATTCCTCTGTGTGGGTCCCAGTAATAAGAGGACACGAAGCACAGCCACAGTTGATGAGTAAGGAAAACATGAGTCTCCTCTTACATCATGTTTGGCATTCTCCAAGTTCCTTTATCTGAAATTTTAAGATTAAATTCCAGAAATAAACAACCCACAAATTGCAACTGCATGCTGTTATGAGTAGTATAATAGAATCTCAGGCTTTCTTGGTCTGTCTTGCCATGGAGGTGACTCTTGCCTTTGACTCCAGTGTCCACACCATATACACTACCCTCCCACTGGTTTCTTGGTAGTAT
The DNA here is from genome assembly GCA_902168415.1 of Peromyscus melanophrys. Lineage (NCBI taxonomy): Eukaryota > Metazoa > Chordata > Mammalia > Rodentia > Cricetidae > Peromyscus > Peromyscus melanophrys. Next base: position 22,738 of record CABHPR010149027.1, on the reverse strand, counting down.
GATGTGGGTTTTCAGGTCAGCTACCATTGTATCACTGCTCATATGTTCAAGAAACCATAATTTCACTTAATAGTGGCCCCTAGAGAACAAGGGTAATCTGCTAATTTGGATACACTGAATATAAGCCTATCAATCACTTCCTTTATGTGAAAACTGGAAGTTAGTGACTTAATAAAGAAAATATAAGCTGAGATTGCTACAATTCACAATATAATATGTTGAGAGAGATGAGAGCCAATCCATTGAACTTTTGGTATAATATATTGCTGTATTAGTTGCATTTCATTAATATTTTTAATCTCTTACTGTGCCATTTTTAAATTAAACTTTATAAGAATGTTTGTATAGAAAAAAAATACAGTATATGTAGACTTCACTACTGTCCTAAGCATCTGATGGGTTCTCGGACACATCTCTCACAGGTAAGGCGATGCTGCTATAAACCTTTATTATTGTAAGTCATTGAGATTTTAAGGGGTACCTAAATGTTGCCCGAGAGTGGCCTAGGAAAAACAATTTTAGGGATGCCATTTCAAAAGCTTTCCTACCCTAGGAAGTACAGCAAGAGACCAATGGGAGAGGACCTTGAAGAGGTGACTGCAGACAGTGAGCAAAGGACATGGAGTGACCAGGACAGACCTGGAGACCAACACCCAGGAGAGATGTAAAACTCTCACCTGCAGATGAGTGATGTCACTACAGTTGGCTCACACATGTGTTTATTTTTCTGTATTTTCCGAATTATGTATGATGAACATGTATACTAATGCCATGCAGTTTACAGGCTGGATTCTCCCTTGTGAAGGATTGGAAAACCTTGAACACCCAAAGGATTTCTCTGGAAGTATCATGTGAAGTTAGATCAATGCCCTTTTCCCAAAGATCAGAGAAATCAAGGCACAGGCAACCCTCACCCACCTTACTCTCCTTTTAGGCAGTGCAGGGTTAAAGCAGGGCTCCTGTGGGAAATCGTACACAGATGACCACAACAGGGGATCACCAGTGATCTTATACTTGACAGAGCCCTGTTTCCAGGGACACTTTGAGAAGCCGGTTTCTAGCAATCATTGATGCTGCTAGAGCACTGTAGTCAGGCTTACATAATAATGGAAATCATAATTTACTGAGGGTCTATAAAACTCGGTGCACTTTGTGGTGAAGAGAAGGATTTCATTGCCCTGACATTCAGTTCAGTATGAAAGACATTGTAGCATGCTTCATTTTTCTCAAACTCTCCCTCCATTTCATGGAAGGCAGATAATGTCAACTTTGGCAATGTGCAGTTTTCCTGCCATCATTTCAGACTGAAAATTTCCTCCTGGCCTGCCTTTTCCTTAGCCGCAGCATGTGTCCATCGGTATCAATCCATCCTGGAACCCTTCCAGCGCATCCCATTGGGCTCCTATCACAGCCTGTCTGGAGAGCCACCACCCTCTGGGATTATCTTCTCTGCGGAGTAGGAACTCTTTGAAATGATACACAGTTCTGAGGGCAGAAAGGACTCAGGGAATTGTTTCAGGTTCTCTGTGTCAGGCAACAGCTGCCCCTGAGTGAATCCTACACTCTCTAAATGCAGAAGGTACAGTGGGCACTAGGATCTGGGTCACCTCCTTCCTTCCATATTGGGACCCTAAGACTCTTCTTTCAAGAGTACCAACACTGTAGATTCTCCACGGCCACCAGCCCCAGTGTCCACCCAGAGTCACCAGGGCGTCCCTGATGGTTTTCAGGTTTATTTCTAAGCAGCACCCTTTCTGTTCATAGGTGTTTCATCTGCCAGTTAGGAAAGACAGGGGAAATTCTCCTAGAACCTGCCTTCACTCTACATTTATCCATTTTTTTAAGTAAAAGCCAAGAGTTAGATGATGTTGTACTATAGTTCATCCCCCACCCCCTGCCACCAAGGACAGTGGAGGCCTCCTGGCCAGGCGCCTGGATAAGTAAACTGAGTATCTGCTATGCTTTGAATGGAGTCTATAAAAGCCAGTTTAGCTACACATCCCCTGTGTTCCCTGCCTCGCCCTGCCATCTGTAGTGTCTTGAGACCCTGCCACCACCTGATAATGGCCTCTTCATCTTGTACCAGAACTTAGAGCCCCAATAAACCTCTTTCCCTTACAACTTACCCTGTTTCTGGTGCTGTGTTGGGACCCAGGCCAATCCAGGGTTTTTCCTTGAGGCCCTGATGTATGGAGAAGGAATGTGGTTCCTTGTCTAAAACCAGGAACAAAATTGGTAAGGCCAGTCAATGCCTGGGACCAGGGCCTTCAGGGACCTTCAACTTTGGATCCTGAGAGTCCAACTTTTCCTTTCCTTCAAGGGCTGCGGTGATCAGTCCCAAAGCCGTTGAGTGCCCAGTCTGTGATACTCTTGAGATATCTTGTGCTCCCTTTATTCAACATTGCTGGATTTGCATCTTGCTTACTTCTCATTGTATGATAGCGTCTGCTGCCTATGTCTCATTTTTCTATCCCCCCACCCTTGAAAGCCTTGTATAAGATGCTGTGCTTCTTAAAACAAAACAAAAAAGAAAAACAAAAAAAAAACTTGTTTGCCACAAGATGTGGCTTGTGTAAGATGTTCTGACCCCAGCTTTCCTCTTGTCCTTATTTCTCATCTCCTGGTCTTCTCTCTCAGGAACAGGTCTGCACTATGTGTTGGCAACAGGAAGTTGACCAAGATGGGATTATGGTTCAATAAACAGTGTGGGTTTGGCTTTTCTGGTGAACCTTCATCATCCTGCAGAGGACCAATGGAATTCTTTATTTCCCAATTTTCTCTCAGTTTTGCATATGGTCTAAATGGGCTAGTGATGTGTCCCTTCTGTCTACTATCAAGGGACCCTGAGGTGTTGACCAAGGTCTCCTGTCCCCACACAAATAGTTTGGCCATGGGAGCAGAAAGAGATGCTATTCAGTCAGTTTTTGATGGGCTTGAAAAAATCTAGGCTGGAGGTTCACCAGCTCTATCAGGATTGAGGCTGGAGGATCACCAGCTCTATCAGGATCTAGGCTGGAGGTTCACCAGCTCTATCAATCAGGATCTAGGCTGGAGGTTCATCAGCTCTATCAGGATTGAGGCTGGGAGATCACCAGCTCTATCAGGATCTAAGCTGGAGGTTCACCAGCTCTATCAGAATCTAGGCTGGAAGTTCACCAGCTCTATCAGGATCTAAGCTGGAGGTTTACCAGCTCTGTCAATCAGGATCTAGGCTGGAGGTTCACCAGCTCTATCAATCGGGATCTAGGCTGGAGGTTCACCATCTGTATCAGGATCTAGGCTGGAGATTCACCAACTCCATCAGTAGAATCAGCTGGTGAGCTCTAAAGTCTTCGGGGTTCTACAATGAATCAGACTTTGAAGACAGGGCCGATGCAGTGCTGTACCTAATTCTGACATAAAACCAAGGCTGCCAATCACTGATGGAGAGCAGGCTTTCTTACTGGATGCCATTAGAATGTCATCTCCAGACACTCAGTGCAGGGAGGAGGAGGGTTGCTGTTCTGCACATGGAGAGTGGTAAGCAGCGTTTCCAGCTTCTACACACTTGGTGGTCTAGCATCTCCCCAGTGGTGAAATCTAACACGTCCCTAGATGTTGTCCAGTGTCCAGCTGGAGGTGGAGATGGGAAACAAAATCTCTGCTTTGAAAAATAAAAGGCTGATATTGACTAACAGAGCAAGTAGGTTTACCTGGCTTCTGAGCTTTAGAAGGAGAAACACTTTCACCCTGAATCTGAGTTCTTAGTGGACCAGGACCATCTTTAGCTCCTATGTGCCTCTGAGTATGTAATATAGAGGATCAGAAAGGGACAGGGACAAAACCAGAGGTGTCCTTAATTCTAGCTCATGGAACTGACTGTCCTCTTTGAAGCTGTCTCGCCACAAGTCAGGACAGCTCTGAAGACCACCTTGTTATCTGGTCAGAGCCACACTCCTTATGCTCTCCTCTCTGAAGTACAATGCCTGCCTCAGTGCCCTGGGCTCCTGTTCTAGATACAGGTCCTCTGACATATCTTCATAGTGCACAGATGCATCAAGGTAATCATGTGGAACCCCAATGACACCCCATATGCCTTACAGGCTCTCAGGCCTAGCAACACTGATAATCAGGACTGGATAGCTCCTCGTTGTGGAGGTTGGCCTGAAGTTTTTTAGCAATGCCGACCTGAACTTGCCAGAAGCCAAGAGCATAAGGTCTTCCCCTGCAGGTTATAAAACCCCCAGATATCTTCAGGTATCACTTAATATCCTGTGGGGGATGAAATCACCTCTTACTGAGAATAGCTCATATAGTAAATTCCCATTTCAAGCCAGCTGATCAGATATTTGAAAAACATAACACAAAGCTCTACCTCTGTAATTTTTCTCCCCTGCTTTTTTTTTTTTTGACAATTTCACATATAGACTATATTTGTGGTTATATTCACCCCATCTCCTTCTGTTATCAATATCCATTCCCTCTAAAACCCCTCTTTTCCAGCAAGACTCCCAGAAGCTACACCCTTAACAGGAATGATGCTCCTGCCTCCAGCAACATTTAAGCAGCCACAGAGCCTTGGGCGGGGTGTGGCCTCGAGAGCACAGCTTCTTTCCATGATGGAACGTTGAAAGGCTCCATCTGGTACAGGTGTGTCCATAGCTGCTGTGTGTACATGATTGCAGCATGCATGTCAGATCTGGCTCTCCTCCCCATCCCCCAGCCCTTAAGATCTTTCACCTCCTCTTCTGAAATGTTCCCTGGGCCCTTTGGGTAGCGATACAGATGCTCAGTTTAGTCTGAGTGTTCAGCAGACATTTATTCTCGGCACTTTGATCAGATGTGAGTCCCTACATTAAATGCAACCAACCCTCAGCCAAAAGAATTGTCCTGCCCCAGACTGACAGCAGCACTAGTCTGTTGGAATAAATGTAAATATTTAGAAGGGCGTGTGACACGTCCATTTAGGAAAGCAGTGGATGAATGTTCCCACTGTGCTCTTGTCTTCCCATCCATACATTTTGACAAGGTTTATAGTACCAGCTGTGTACTCCCTCCCGCGTAATGGGCCTGCAATCCAATCACAAGGCAGTTGTCCAGGGCCCGAGAAGTAGCTTGGTATGTAAAGGCACTTACTGTGCAAGCCTGATACTCTTGATTCTAGGAACTCCAATAAAGGAACTGACTCCACAGAGTTGTCCTCTGGCCTCCACACATGTGTTTTTGCATTCACACAACCCACACACATCATATATACATATATACATATATATATATATATATATATATATATATATATATAACAAAATAAAAATGGATTTTGATAGGCTGGAGTGTAGCAGGATTCTTAAAAGTTCTTATTAATAAAATCAAACCCGAGGCCAGTTATTGGGGTGAACACTGGAAGGTCAGAGAGACAGAATAAGCCACAACTATCTCACCTCGCCGGATCCTCAGCTGGTCTTGTTTCCTCAGACTGGAAGCCTCTGTGTCCTCATATCCGAATGGCTCTCAGCTGAACTGTGCTTCTTAAAAGCCTGAATGCTTAACCAGGCCTAATGCTTCTCCAGGCCAAATGCTTCTCCAGGCCAAATGCTTCTAGTTTCTGGTCCTCACGCTTTATATACCTTTCTGCTTTCTACCACCACTCCCTGGGATTAAAAGTGTGGGTCACCATGCCTGGCCGTTTCCAATGTGGCCTTGAACTCACAGAGATCCAGAGGGATTTCTGTCTCTGGAATGCTAGGATTAAAGGCGTATGCTACCACTGCCTATCCTCATGTTTAATATTGTGGCTGTTCTGTCTCTGACCCCAGATAAGTTTATTAGCATACACAATATTTTGGGAAACACAATACCACCACAGCTGGAGAGCTGTCTCATTGTTTAAGAGCTCTTGTTGGTCTTGCAGAAGACATAGGTTGGATTCTAAACACTTAACATGCATCTCAAAAGTATTTGCACTTCCCGTTCCAGGGCATCCAATGCCTTCTTACGGCCTCATTTGACATAAAACATGCATGTGTTTCACATGTATTCGTGCAGGCAAAACATTCTCATACACATCTAATAAAAACACATACATCTTTTAATACATTTTCTAAACAAACAAGCAAAAAGTTGATCTTCCCCAAAACAATTGTGTCAGGATATACCAGTGAGTAGATCCTGCCTGGCAGGGAGCTACTGCAGCATGTGTTGTTTAGAGCTGAGTTCATTCCTGAACAGGCTGCATAGTGTACTCCGTCACTGTGAACTCCAGCCAGCGAGGATAGTCATCGACTCGCTTCCATCCTGATTCCTCTGTAGCGTATTTATAAAGTGGTAGGCTGTATGTGGCTTTTCCAGGTATCTTTAGCTTTTGAGCTTTTGATAACCTTCCCCTACTCTTTTAAACTTTCAACCTAGTATCCCCTACCACTTCCAGATGCCCTGTATTTTACTCTCTCTCTCCCGCTTGGCCCCTCCCCCCGCCCTTTTTTTTGCTTCCTGGCCTCTACAGACACTCCAATACAGAAATCTAAAAATTCAAACTTAGGATCCACGTACGAGCGAGGACATATGGCGTTTGTCTTATGAGTCTGGGTGACCTCCTTCACTGTTTTTCTCACTCCCGTCACCTTTTTCACAGCCCATTTCATAGTCTCTACTGAAACTCAACCTTCATCTCAATCCCCCTTCTTATCAACAGAGAAAATGGTCGGTCACCCTTAGGCCCTTTAAGTCATGCTGACTAATAGTGAGAGGTTAAATGCCTCCTATCCCCATTCATCCGGCAGTTTCTTCACCAGCATGGAGCCTGGAGGAAAGTCCATGAAGTGCCATTGCCTCCCCTCAGCACAGGCAAGCTCTAAATGCCACTCCACCCCTCTGGCAAGGACGGCTGGCCCTGTGGCACCTCTCCCACCTGACCACAGGGTGCCTCAGCCCCCAAGCCTTTTATAGACCTTCCCCTGCCCCCAACAGAGCCCAGAATGTCCCCATAACCCATAAGGCTCAATGACAGTGCCTGGTCCTTCTACTTGGTGCCATCTACACTCACCTCCTTGGGCTGCCGTAGGAGGGTCCCTGGGTCCCTGGTCCCTTCTGGAGGCAAGTGTGTGGGTCCTTTGTCCTAGAGTCCTTTATGCTGTTCTGTCTACTCTCAGAGCTGAGGGGAAAGAAGAGTCCCCAATAGCTGTGGTCACTCCTCAGGGTGGTTCAGTTTTAGTTTTCCACAGGGACTCCTTTCTCCATGGCAACGTGGGCCCTGGGGAGGTAGCAGAATGCAGGACTGAAGTGTATCTCATGCTAGATGTGGGTACCTCATACTTGCTTGACACATGAGAGATCCCAGCCAGTATCTGCCTTCGTAGGACTCTCCCTGAAGCCAAGTCACAAACATCATCTGTAGCATCTCAGGAGACATCCACAGCCTCCCCTGCAGATATGAGGCCAATAGCCAGGTATTTACCCATAGCAGAGACACCCTGACTGGGTAGTGAGGTCTCGGCTGGCATTCTTGCTACCCAGTGTCTGTGTACCACTCAACACTTTACATTCCCATGTTCCTTGATAGCCTCATGACACATCCATCTACTCTCTAGGTTAAGAAGAGCCAGTGTTTGGCATTTGCAGTCAAGGGTAGTTATTATTGTGAGTGCCGGTGACAAACTCTCCTTCAGAAAGCCCCTACCTGTCACCCCATCTGACCTCTTTGGATGCTTTACTCATGGGCGCCCCATCCCTGCCCAGGCAGGGGCATCTCCAGACAGTCTGTGAAGGGCAGTGGGAGCATGGTGTGGTTCTCTGAGAACACAAGAAGCTTCCCTTCTCAAGTGTGCCTGAGAAAAACGTTTCCTGTTGCTCCTTCAGTGAGGATTTTTTGTTTTGTTTTGCCTTTTCATCAAAGGGTAAAAAAAAAATATTGTTTTCCTCTGATTCAAATTTCATGGGGTTAAGAGGCCTCCATAGTAGAAGGACAAGGAATCACTGACAAGGAAAAGTGGATGAATGTGAGGAACACACAAATGGGTACTTTCCCAAAATGCACTGCCATATTCCAGTTAATCATCATCAATTGCCATTAGGAAAATAATTCTACTCCACTAAGGATGGAACGCTGAGGCTCAGAGAAGCAAATGCTTGGCAAGTGCCGTGGAAGAGGGAGAGAGTACATCACCTACAATGTGTCAAGCTCCAATCTGTCAGATTCTAGAGCCTGTGTTATTTCCCATCGTTGCTCATTCTAGAGGGTCCCTCAACTGGGACCTTCTCCCTGCAGAATTAAGGACCAGACAGTGTGTTGACATGTTCTGTACTTCTTTCTATTGTCAACTGAGTCATGAGCTTGTAGGTCACACACCAATAGTCACTCAGCTCCCAGGGAGAAGATTTTTGGCCACAGAGGGTGGAGTGGTGAGGGCCAATTCTTCCAGGATCCAGTGGTATTGCATACCTAGTGCCTAGAGAAAATCTTATAGGCAAATCTTCCTAGGCCAGCATGACATTTAGAAAAGCTGTACAGCCAGGTGGTGGTGGCATACACCTTTAATCCCAGCACTCGGGAGACAGAGGCAGGTGGATCTCTGTGAGTTTGAGGCCAGCCTGGTCTTCAGAGTGAGTTCTGGGACAGCCAGGGCTGTTACACAGAGAAACCCTGTCTCAAAAAAGGAAAAAAAAAATAGAAAAGCTGTACAAAGGTCAATGATCAGGACCATTTTGTAGGATGAAAGACATTCTGGCTTTTCCATCAGTAGCCAGTGGCATAGAGAGGTATAACCAAATCTAGCAACCCTGCTCAGTTTAATCTACTCATCTGGCAACATTTTCTCCTGCAAAAGCAAAAAGACCATCTCAGGTGTGTGTTCAAGTCACTGACGCTGAGAGAAACTGTCCTTGGGAAAGCTCTGGGGTACCCTGAGGTTACACCCATCTGGAGCAAAAACACCATATTCACAGATGCCTGTGGTTTGCCTAATTACATTTTCACAAACCCTGGGAAGCCCTTCGGAGCTTCAGTGGCACCATGCTTGGGGCCTAATGAGCTTCCTGAGCCCTGCATTATGAAATTGTCACAGGTTATTTGTCAGAAAGCAGCTGCCTTGTGACAATCGCTGACTTCAAATTTGGGGTACCTGCATTTTAATAGTATTTCTCCATAATTACAAAAGGTCTATGCAACTTCAATGACATGCAATGTGTAATTTCAGGGCATTCACTTCACATGCACCTGACTTTCCTAGGTCTTTGATGTTGCTGTTGAGACTTAGTGCATCCTTGAAGAATTTAAAAGGGCCAGGTATCCTTCTTCTCATCCTGGAGTTTGAGGACACGATGCTTTCCTAATGGGAAGAGATTTGGAAGGGAATCAACATAGCTTTCCCTTCCTTTACTTCTCTATGTTTACCCCTTTCAAACACCATCATAGTTGAGTTTTTGCACTGCATCTTCAGGAGGGTATTTAATGTGAGTACTCTCCCACTTGGTCCCTAAAGGGCTGACTGTCTCATTGCTCTTCTGTGTGACCGTTCTCCTTTTGCTGGTAGATGATGTCTCCCTCACCCCTGATTTCTCTTCTGGCTTTGCTTTGTGACCCTGCTGGTGCCAATTATGAATTTTCTGTTCTAACGGGAGTGGAGCACAGCGTCCTCTGTCCCAGCTCTCACCTTCTCATGCTCCTGTTGTGGAGTGAGTCTCTAGTCACCAGAAAGCATGTGGGCCCAGCCGTTCCAAGTGTTGGGAACTCTCCCATTGCTTGTTGAGCCTGGAAAGCAACTGTTCATGACCTTTGTCCTAACCAAATCCTCACTATGTGGAAAGCTCTCTGATCTTTGGGGAATGAGCATCGATCTAACCTCACATGCTACTTCCAGAGAAATCCTTTGGGTGTTCGAGGTTTCCCAATCCTTCACCAGGGAGAACCCAGCCTGAAAACTGGATGGCATTAGTATACATGTTCATCATACATAATTCAGAAAACACAGAAAAATAAACGCCTGTGTGAGCCAACTGTAGTGACATGACTCAGCCGTAACTCCTAATTGTAATCTCTGCGTGAATGTCTGCGTGTGTTTTGTGAAAAGGAATTATCAAATAACACTGTTCCACTGGTTGACTTTTGAAATTTATATTGTTGTTTCTCCTGGCAAAAAACACTGTGCCAGGTGACTGCTGAGGAATGCAGCATGTGACTGTATCATTATATAATTAACAAATCGTGTACTGCCTCTTTAAAGTGATTTTCTAAACGCCAACTTATGGGCAACAAAAAATATTCTCAAAGAGATTCGACATATCTGGCTATTTCCTAAAGATAAGTTGCCAGAACTAAAGTTGCTTCATATATAAAAGAGGAAATTTTAAAGAAAAGCCTCCCTTGGTTTGTTCCGAGCTATTACACTTCCCATGATGTCTTATTTTACTTTCTGTTGCTATGATTAAATACCACAGGATGGTGGTCTTATGAAAAATAAGGTTGTATTCAGATGATGCTTCTGAACACTGTAAGGTCCAAGGTCCAAGGTTAACAAGCTGAGCCCGGTGAGGGGCCTCTTGTTGCTGGGGACCCTGCAGAGTGTGGAAGCCGTGCAGGGCGTTCACGCTGCTGGAGGTTGCAGACAGCAGCAGACCACACTAGCTTTGCTCACAGGCCTACTCGAATGATAACCTGTTGTCCCACTAGTTTGTTAGTTCCTTGTAACAGCAAATCATTAACAGATTACCCTGTTCATAAGAAAGTTCCCATTACATACTGGGGATTCTACTCTAAGATGAGTTTTACTGGTGACCTATCCAGAGCATCTGGGTACTCTTCATGTTTCCCTATTGATGATCGATCTATCTGTCTGTCTGTCTGTCTGTCTATCTATCTATCTATCTATCTATCTATCTATCTATCGTGTGTGTATGTGTGTGTATGCATGCCCACACACATGCATGTAAATACAGGCAAGCCACTGCTCATGTGTCAAGGTCAGAGGACAACTCTCAGAAGTCAGTCATCTTTTGTCACCTTGTGGAACCCAAGGATCAGGATCAGAATCAGGCTCACTTACAAGTGCCTCTACCTTCTGAACAATCATGCCAGTCCTTGTTGTTGTTGTTGTTGTTGTTG
>CABHPR010149027.1:0-11564 GCA_902168415.1 Peromyscus melanophrys | reverse complement strand
TTTTTTTTTTTTTTTTTTTTTTTTTTTTTTTTTTTTTTTTTGGTTTTCCAAGACAGGGTTTCTTTGTGAAGCTTTGCGCCTTTCCTAGATCTCGCTCTGTAGACCAGGCTGGCCTCAAACTCATAGAGATCTGCCTGGCTCTGCCTCCTGAGTGCTGGGATTAAAGGTGTGCACCACCACCATCCGGCTAGATGTGTCTTTACAGGTACTGATTCCTAGTAGCTTCACACCATCTCTGCAGCCATGGCTCAAAGGTCTACCAATCCTCTCCATTAGCCCTGCCTCGGATGAGCTACCAGCCAGATTCCGGTGGTCCATATCTCTGTGTGTTAAGTCTGTGATGGGGTTTGTGCTGGACAGGATCAGACACAGAAGGCACCATGCAGAAGAAAGACAGCTATACTCGCAGATTCCTACAAGCAGGAGGCAAAACACACTGTGCAAGGCCAAGTGGGGGAAGGAATGAGTTAGTCAAGGCAAAAAAAAAAAAAAAAAAAAAAAAGAGAGAATGTGTTCATGACCTCCAATGGGATTTATGAGGGATGGGATTGATCAAGCATGGTAGGTATATTGAATCATTTTAAGGATGTGATAGCCTAAATCACTCTGGTCTCAGGACTGTTGGAGTGGTCCCTAGTTGTTCGAGGCTTTAACAGAGACTCTGATTAGGGATGGGGCTTTGGATTGATTGGTTACATATCAAAGTGGAGGGGGGATTTTATGGGGTTAGCTGTATTCTTTAGGAATTAGCTATCTCTACAGGGGCAATCTTTCTGCTATAAAACCCCCAAATTCCAGTGTCCCAAGAATGGAGACCATGAGAAAATATAGTTTAGCACACGGACTTCACAGCAGCTATCACTTGTCAATAGCTCTTCAGATAGAGAAGGAATTTCATGTCCACATCCCCCCTCCATGTTGAGATTTGATCTTCCTTAAGCTTATGTGGGGATTGTGCATGCTGTCACAATAATAATGTGTAGCTGTCTGGTTATGTCTATAGGACACTATCTGTCTCCTTGAATTTATATACCACCTCTGGTTCTTACAGTCTTCCTATCCCCTCTTCCCAAAATGATCCCTGAGCCTTGGGAGGAGAGGACTGATACAGATGTCTGGTTTAAGGCGGAACATTTTGCAGTCTCTTGTTCTTTGTATCTTGGCCAGCAGTGGTCTCTGTGTTGATCAATTCGAGAAATATAATAACGTCAGACCTGGAAAGACATTCCCACCGGTGCAATAACGGCACAAATATCATGGGAATAACAAACGACTTTCTGAGTGTGTTATCATTCTGCTCCCCAACATAAAACTCATACCTGATACCATTATGCAGTCAAGAACCTATGGCTAGACAGGTCATAGGTCATAGAAGTTAACCTACTGCTATTACTCTGCTAAATTGACATAGTATTAAACCAAAGCCCAATGATTTGTTGTTCCATACATAGATTAATGCACACACTCCCATACACACCAGAGAAGCTTCTCTTTGTAATAGATGGTGATCAGCTTAGAATGTCTAAGGACACCACATCATTTTCCCTCCTCCAGGGCAGTTCTTGTCTTTTTGCAGCCCTGAGGTTCAAACCAAAGGCCCTGTGCAGGTTGAGCAAATACTCCATGACTCAACTACATCTCCAATCTAACAACCTTCTTTGGAAGTAGCTAATTACTAGATTTGAGTCTGACGTTTTCCAACCTCTCCAAACTGCTTTTAGCTCCTCATTTCCAAAATTTCTGGGAGCTGGCGGGTGATCCGGGATTGAGCAACATCTTACTGACGTCATCTGACACCCGAATGCATCCCTCACTGACCCACCTCCAGGAACAGCTATGACAGCCCAAAGCTCCCACACGGGTCAGCCCAATGACAGGATGAAGTGAAAATGTCCCAAAGTCCAGACTGCACTGTATCCTCGCCGTCCTACACAGAACGGTCTACTGAGGACAAAGCTGAAATTCTTGGCCAGGCCCTGTTATGAATTACCCATCTCTTTCAGATACTCAGGCATCCATGTCATTTCATTAGAATGGAATAAAAAATTAGTTCTAATTATGGAATGTATGTTTTGAAAAAGAGGTGGGAGGGGAGAGTTTTTAACCACAATCTTTATTACTTTCCTTTTGTTGGAAAGAAATCTAAAATTGGACCATAATTAAATAGGACTATGAGCTTTTGACAGTTCCCCTTGTGACTAGATTACTAAATATTATTATTTCTATTCATAGTTTACATCGCTTCTGATAGCGCTGTCATTTCAGGAAACAAAAACACAACAAAAAACCCTTTTAAATCCTCTGTGGCAAATTCTCTAAGTAGATAGGCATCTCCCAGCACCTCTCAACCCTCTTCCAAAAGGCCAACTGATATTATCTTTTAAAATCATTGATATTTAAATCTATCAGTCCTTTAGTGTTTAGGTATTGTCAAGCACTGTCCAATCTTTCAACGTTCTTCTCTTCTGTTGAGGCCAGAATGTTCTCTGCAGTGGGAAGTTATCTGTCCCCTAGGGACACGGTCAGTGGCAGCCCCTGGCTTTCTCTATCAGTTCACTGGGCTTTGTGTGTCTTACATCATCCACTTTCTCTCAGATCTGAGTTCAGAAGGCTGAGATGAAAGGTGCCTTGGTCATGAGCTTGCAACCTCTCCTTCCTTCCTGAAAATGACAACCCAATGAAATGATCTGGGATAGCCATCAGCCTCTGCTGTGGGAAGGGGGCTTCTCCTCACCCTGCTCAAAGTAGATGAGCTCTCAACGCTGCCCTTTTTGGAACAGGAAACAGGCACAGAGTCCTTGTCAGAGCCTGCAGCGGGTGGTGCCTGGACAGATACTTTTTATATACCACTGTGGACTTACTGTGCACTAGGCTTTCCGGTGTCCTGCTAACAATCTACAACCAACATGGGAACAATTTCCTTTCTAAGGCCCTAAACATCTAAGGCTTGTTCTGGTCCAGTTCTGATCCAGCACTGGGCTGGCGCCATCTCCACAGCTCCCCTCTCTCTGCACAGAAATCAGGGCATTCAAGGAACAGCGAGACCCAGTTTAAGCATTCTTGAAGCTGGGTTTGATATAGCAATGTCCTGGTTGGAGATCTGCTTCTCTTGTCCCTTTGTACACCAGTGACAAATTTTGCTACAGTAGTCCCCAGAAAGCCTTTCTTCCTCCCAGCCCCTCCCAATGTTCCCAAGGACTGCAGGTGCCTTTTTAGAGGCAGGCTCTCGCACACTGTGGCCACCCTGGGTGCTCTTTCGGTCCCTTTGATGACACATGAATGTGGATTTTTGTCTATTTCCACTGCACTCTCTCAAAGGACTTTTCTGAAACCATATGTGCTGAACCCCGGCCAACACACTGCCCTTTCATTTCACTTTAGCTCAGACCCCAAAATACTAAAGCTCCTTCAGAGCCTTTTAGACTGTGTTTTAGAAATGAGAAAAATAAATAGAAATTTTAGAATACTTTGCAGAAGTTCAAGTCAGATCTTAGCAGAGTCTCTTTCGATTTCTATTTGGAATGAGGTGAAAAATAATACAAACTGGATGCAACTTCAGAACATCTTCCCAACAATCTCAGCTGTGCTGTCTTCAGTGGGACATTCCAAAATGGCTGCAAGGGGCTTTTTAATCACAATTCCCAGCCACCTCCATTTGTAAAACATGCCCACTCTTGTCAAGAGGAGAAAAGAGACCAAGACCCCATCTTCTATCTGGCCCACAGACCTATTTCTTTATGATCAGGTACTTGGCTCTGCAAACATCCACAGCATCATGTCAGTGTTGATTCACAGTGACGATGTGCCATGTTTCCATTGCACACAGGTCATTGACCTATACAAGACTGTCTACTGGGAAGAGCTGTGTGGCACAGAGATCCCTCTGGTACTCATCCATAGTGTGTATTGGAACATACATACAGAAACAGATTACCTCTTACTCAAAGCCTGCTGAGATATGCTGAGATGCACCAGGGGGTCTGGCTGGAAAGAAGCCAGAATGCTCTTCCAGGGAAGTGAGGGTTGTCCCAATATTTTGTTTACTGTTTTCTGGCTTGGTACAAACAACAACAACAACAACAAAACCGAGAAACCAGCTAATGGGAGGTAGCTTTTTACAGCACTCCCTCTTTGCTCAGCAGCACAGCAACTTTTGCTGGTCTGGGGATCTAGACATTCAAAGGCTGGGACCCTGGGCTGTTCAGACAACATTGCAAAGGACATGCATCTTCAGGACTCCCATCAGCATCTTTCCCTTGTCAAGGATCTTAGAGAGCATCGTTGTCTTTACCACCTAGCCAGGCTGGTGCAGAAAGCCTTTCTGATCCAAAATCCTTACTGTTTGGACTCTGGAGGGATTCTGCACTCCTAGGTAGTCTGTATCCATGTATCCATGAAGTGGAGTAAGGATATACATTTTTGGACAAAGGCTATGGAAATAAAGCAAAATACAAGCCTTGTCCATTTATCCATTGTGTGTGTGTGTGTGTGTGTGTGTGTGTGTGTGTGTGTGTGTGTGTGTCCCTGTGTGTGTCCCTGTCCCTGCTTAGCTAGGATCTTCCTATGTAGCCAGGCTGGCCTCCAGATCGATACTTTCCTACTGCAGTCTACTGAGCGCTGAGACTACAAGAGCACACCACATTTGGTTTAACGGTGTCTTTCAAGGGCTTGTTTCAAATTTTTCAATTTGAGCAAATGAGTTATATATAAGCAACTAAGGCAGAACTCAGCTGACAGAAGTCTTGTTAGAGGAAAGGCATGTGACTAAGGGAATTTGGTTTTCTGAAAGGCGATTGAACGTGGTTCCAGGATCACGGCCATTCATTCAGCAGTACCTGTAGCCCACATTGCTGTCTGTCCTGGACACATTAGTGTACATAGCTGGTGACTCAAACTCACATGCAGAGCTTGTAAACGATCGTATTCGCATGGACAATGGCAGCTCTGCTTAGCTGAGCAGTGTGACTCCACGCAACCTCGGGAACAGAGTCACAGTGTGATCAAGTACAATGTGAGCAAAGGGTCGAGAGCTTTAAGGCATTCGGTGAGGACTAGGGCAGTGGCTCTCATTTCTAGATTTCTTCATCCTCGTGGCCCATTGTGTTTCCTGATTCAGTCTAAATTTGGAATGACTAAAGACAAAAGGGGAAAGGAGTCTGCTTGTAACAATTGGCTCCTGTTTTGGCACGCTCTCCAGGCAGTGTGATTGGCTGCTCTCTGGTGTCACACCACAATGCACCCTAGAGACACTTGCCAGACAATCATTGCCATAGACCCAACGATGCCATCTTCCATCAGAAGAAGGAAGACATGAATGTCTCTCAACATTGCTTTCTGAGTAGGTAAAGTGGCCACATGCAGGACTCAGAGGATGGGAAAGACTTAAGAAATTAGTAACTTTATACACACAAGATAGGACGTGATTGCCAGCAGCTACGCAATGCATAAACAGAGCTAACCTGCGCGTAATCAATCAGTGACACCTTTGGGTGAAGACAAGTGGTCAAAGGAGCACCTTCAGATTTTCATGCCACCAGACCTACAGAAAATACCACTATTAACCATAGAAAGGAATGCTCATGAGGAAGGCAAGGGACAGTATTGGGTAATAGATCGCAGGGACCATGGCCGAGTGCCCACTGTGTGTGGGCTACCACAGCACTTGTTCCACAAGAGCCCTGTGTGGTGGGCACCGTCTTCTTCGAAAGCACTGTGTGGTAGTGGTAGACAGTGTTTGAGTCTGTGTGACTTACCATCTCCATCTCAATTCCCCATTCCTCATCTGTAAAATGAAGGGGATAATAATATTTACATCCACATAGCTTTTGGAAACAGTGTTCCATTATTGTTACAGAAAGGTAAACTGAGGCTCAAAGATAAAGCTTAGCAGTATTGAGATCTGATGGGTATTCTGTCTGACACTGAGGTTGGTGCTCTGATCCGCCATGTCACCTGACCTGACCCCTTCCCTCTCCCCTCTGACAGAGTCGGGGACACCTGTTGCTCATCTACGGTTAGAGAGGCAGATAATTCGGTTTGCTTGTCTGTGTCATCAGTAAATTAGGGGTTGATCATCGTAATTAATTCACTTCTTACCCCCTGGGAAAGAGGAACAAAAGTAAATGCATTTAGGAGGAAAGCTTGCAGAGCTGCAGGTGGTGTGGGTGGCTGGGAGCCCGTGGGCAGGCAGACAAGCAGGCAGGCTCCCAGAAGACTACCGCCATCCGTGGGGTGAAAGAAACACTGGGTTAGAGATCCTTGCCCATGGGGGCCTGTCTTCAACCCCTGCCTTTCACTCCATGGAACTTCGGAAATAGCTCATCTCTCATCCCCCATGAAAGTAGAACACCCACTGGTGACTGATGGCCTTAGTGGATAACGGAGCTCTCAGGTGTGGATGTAGGGCTGTCTAGAAAGCAAGAAGCTAAGCTCTTTTCCTGTTCCTCGCTGACTTAATTAAGCTTGTGTGCCAGACTGCAGCTTTAAAAACTCAAAACTCAAAGCTGCAGTCGAGGAGAAAACAGAGCTTTCTTGGAAATGCATCCAGTAATCAGGTCCACTCAGTACAAACCATCCACCCTGAGAAACCCGTGGCCACCTGCTGATGCTTCTGCTTCTGAGCCAGGTTTTGAATTTTTCTTCAGTCTGAAAACATTTGGTATATTCAAGTTGGTGGCACATGCTTATGCATTAAGAATCATTACTTAAACATTTGGAATCATTACAAGCGGTTTTCTTTTTTTTTTTTTTAACATTGTCTCTTTGTCTCAATTTTTCTAAATTTCTGCTACCCTCTCCCCCTACCCTTTTATGGCCTTCTTTTGCATTGTTTGAGAGAATTTTCCCTCCTTGTTTTATTTTTTCTCTCTTGGCAGTTGAGTAATTATACATCCTAATTTCTATTCAGTTTTATCACTCCTGAAAACATCTTAGTCATTAATTTTTCATGTGCTGTACTTCCTCATTCTCTGCTCTATCTCCTTTAGGACCTGCACTTCCTACCTACCCCTTAATGCCTTTTGAACTATGTCCCACCTGCTGACCCTTAGTGCTGCTCCCAGCAAGCGGGCTCACTGTGTGCAGACTTCTGCAGGAAGACAGTTGTATTTCATTATACGCTGGCACTGTGGCAAGATACTGGAAGGAAGATTGGCCATCTTGGAGCTTAACAGTGAATGCTACCACTGTGGGAAGTAACTCCTCCTCACCTAAGACTTAACGACACTGGCCAGAGTCTCTCCCCATGGTTCTCGACAGCCCACATCTAGGTCAACCATTGCTCCTGGCCTACCTCTGTTATTGCTACCCTTGTCTGTTGAAACAATAGGATTGTTTGAACATTGTCACCATGTCTGAACAGCATGGGATGAGCTTGTCATCTTCCACATCCTGCCTGGGCTTGAAGCATGCAGGAAGTTGGCTATCAAATGGCAAAGCCTGCAGATAACTGCTGATGAGAACTCCAGTTTCTCCTGGAGAGGGAGTCCTCCTACCTGGGAACTTTGGATGTTTTCCTGCATGCTACCTTGTACTGCTAGCTAGGAACTGATTGTTCTAGGTCCAACTCAAAGATCAAGACTCCCCTCTTTTCCTGTTCAGCTTCAACCCCACACCCTGATGCATCTGCTCCTAGCTCCTTACCAGCAGTGGACCTGGAAGCCACCTGGAAAGACTTCCCACCTGCCCAAGTACATGAGGGACCATTGCCTCGCCAGGCTGTGCACATGATAGAGAAAGATTCGTGGTACTTCACTCATTCTGACCATTGGGCCCGTAGAGCAGGTTAGAGCAGGTTAACAGTCCCTTGAGTCTGTCTATATGTGCCATCTATGTGTGCCAGGCTCTGTTTGGCAGCACCAGGTATTGTGTGGACCCAGTGCCCCTATAGGCACATGCATGCCATGCCCCAGTTACTACTCTGTGACTTCTTCCATTTCTTTTTCTACTCAAAGGTTCAAGGCTGTTGGCTTGGGATATAGCTCAGTTGGAAGATTACTTACCTAGCATGCACGAAGCCCTGGGTTCAAACCCCAGCCCCTGTATAAACTGAACTTGAGGCCCACACCTGTAATCCCAGCACACAGAGGTAGAGGACGTGAAAATCAGAAGTTCGAGGTCATCCTTGGCTACGATCAGAATTTAAACCTGCCTTGGTATACATGAGACCCTATCTGGAAAATGAACAAACACATGAACAAACCGAACAGCAACAAAACTGTTCTAGGTTGCAATCTGCTTCCTTGTGGGAGGCTCCACAAAATAGCAAGTCTACCATTTCCCGTCTATTCCAAGATACATTACTACTTCCTCCTATTTTCACATTGCCATCTCTGAAACCAGGCTGTGTCCTAACTGTGGACAGTGTTTTACAATTGAAATCATCAACAACTTTGAAAACTGGTGACACAGGAGTAATAGTGCTTCTGGAATGGCGGCATCATAGATGTAATAAGGTAGAGTAACTTGGGAGATGCAGAGAAGGGCCTGGGCTTCCCTCCCCCATATACAACATCAGACCTCATATGCACCTGTCATAGCGGGCACCCTGGGGACTGAACATGTGAGTCAACTCCACAGTCCCCACCACGGAGGGGAAAGTTACCGTCTAGACTGTAATTACCATCGACTGTAATTACTGTTATTATTTAAAGGCACCACAGCATCCAAAATGTAGAAAGAAGCAAAATGGTTCACATATTCCTACAGCCCCATTTTAAAATAGTCTCGAGCAAGCCCCCCTCTGCAGTCAGACAGGGCATCTCCAGCCTTTCTGGGGGAGGTGGAAAGAGGCTTCCAGAACCCACAAGGAACTGTGTATCTGGTACAACCCCAGACAGCAATTGTTTAGTGAGTTATTTTATATTTTCCTTTTTCTGTTTTGTGAAGCTCTCAAATTAGTTTACTCTGAGGTCAATGACAATGTTGGACTCTCTGTGCCTGGAAGCATGTCACCTTGACACAGAGAAGCCACCAGCCTTCCGCTGTCCTTGTGTGAATGTCAACAAAGCCCCCAGGACCCCCCTTCTTTTGCGTTTTAAGAAGTACGGCGTGTGACTCACACTTCAGCCTACCTTGGCTGAAGCACTCACACACAATATTTGGAAAACAATCACAAGACTGTGGCTGTGTAAACGCTACAGGCTGTTTTTAAAAAAGTAACTTGGTTTCCAGAATGGCCTCTACCTACACACCTTTATTCAGACTTACAGAATACAGCCACCCACCCACCCCCTCCATCTGTAGTTCCGTTTGCCTCCACGGTAGTTATCTGTAACCCAGCGGTAATCCAAGAGTTATATGGAAAATTCCAGAAATGAGCAACCCATAAGTTTTAAATTGTACTATTCAAAGAAATGTGGTGAATGCCTGTGCTGTCCAGCTCCATCCTGCCTGGATCATGAAATACCCCTCCCCTACTCCCCCACCGTATATACTACCCAACCTTGGTCAGTTAGTATCTGTGTCTGTTAACTGACCCACCGTCTTAATATCACAATGCTGTGTTCATATCACCCTTACCTCACCCAGCGATGGCCCAAAGGAGCTAGAACAGGGGTGCAATTCAGATGTGCCAGAGAGAAGCCAGAAAGCGTTTCCTGTGAGTGAGGAGGCATGAAGGCTGGAGGCTCCTTGACCTCTGCTGTACTGCATGGCTGACTCAATAAATCTCACTGAACGGCAAGTGGCATCCGTAAAGCCTTTAACATACCATCTGGCCCATGGTAAGAACTCAGTGTGGGGCAGCATTATTAACAATGATGATATAAGCCTCTTTAGGAACCCTAGGTTTGAGGCAGGAGGATTTGTCCCTAACGTTCTCTTAGCATTTATTTCCATTCTTTCTTTATGATCTTGGCCTCTATTGTCTGGAAGAGGTAAAACTGTTCTGTCAATATCTGTGTCGGCTTTCACTAGAGTGTAAGGAATAGCCATTTTCACTCCCATCCTCCTCCATGTTCTTCTGGGCTAAGCATGAGCATTTCACCTTTTGCTTTCGAAAGTTGGAGATGAGTGTTCATATGGCACACTATTACCTAATGAGTTACAAAGGGGGAAAATCGAGTTCACTCCACTGTTCCAAGAGGAGCAAGATGGTGCCTAAAACCCTCTGGTGATTTTAGTCACTTTCAGAAGCACTGAGGAGACGAGGCAGTGAAACACAGTGCCTGTTGCTATTAGACAGTAAGGAGAGGCTGCTTTGAAGAGAGCAGGAAGAGACTGGTGACTCTCAGTCACCCCTCCCCCAACTCAGGCCAAGCCTGGAGAGAGACTCCTCCCACCTGAGCAAGGTGTTAGGACTTGAACCATAGTACTCAGCCTCCCATGTGCAACTCAGTTCTAAGCAAAACCCTGTGACCACTGCCCCATGATTGTAGCCATGGGCTGAAATCCTCAAGCTACATGAGGCCTGTCTAGGCAAGGTGCCTGACAACAACCCTACCCTGTCCTGCAGAGTCCAGAGCAGGATTCCACCTGCTGAGGAGCTGGGAAGGGAAGCTAGCAAAGGCCATAGTCCAAAGCTCGGCACCACGCCCACAGCAGAGAGACCCTGCACACAATAGAAACTGTAACGGAAGGCCCATGTCAGGCAGCGGTGGCGCATGCCTTTAATCCCAGCACTCGGGAGGCAGAGCCAGGTGGATCTCTGTGAGTTCGAGGCCAGCCTGGTCTACAGAGTGAGATCTAGGACAGGCACCAAAACTACGCAGAGAAACCCTGTCTCAAAAACAGAAGGCCCCATAGCAGGGCCCACAGACAGAGCTTCTAGCCAATGACATCAGGGAGGGAGATTCAAGAGTGGAAGGTTTGGTCCATCCTTTTTCAGACTTAAAATGGCCCAGGGACACATCGACATTCCTCCTAAGCCTAAAGGCTCTGAAGCTTTGAGAATTGGGTGCCACCCTGCTTATTGTCAGCCTTAGTGGCCAAGGGATGCCTTTACTAGCGTTATCTGAGACTGAAACAGCTTAATATAAGTGGAAGACTCTGCTCACTGGAGTGGGAGAGATGGTAAATGCAAGTCTTCCCCTCAGAACTGAGCTCTAGGCCAGTGAAATTAAATACTCAGCAGACCATAACCTCCATCTCTGAGCCCGCCTATGGGAAGGGCCCCCAAGCTTGTCCAATGCCAGGGTAAGACACATAGCCCCAGAATGTTGGACTGCTCTTCCAATCAGCAGCATCTGTAGTTAGGTGCAACAGTCTTGGGGCACAAGTCCGTCTCAGCAAGAGGGGTCCTTCCCAGTGCTGTATTGATTTCAACAGGCTTTGGGTCTGAGATGTGTTACAGCATGGCAGATATGGTGAGAAACAGGTACCTGAGTTCATCCATCCATGGTAATCCTACCTACAGGCAAGCAGAATCCTGAAGAGCCTGACTATAGGCCAGCAACTATAGACCAGGTATTCCAGCTCTGGGAGATGTAGGTAGACAGTTCTTTCTGGGTGATCTCCCATTTCTTTCTTTTTTAAAATAGGCTTTATTACATTTATTTATTTGTTTGTTTGTTTGTTTATTTACTGAGAGTGTGTGTGTGTGTGTGTGTGTGTGTGTGTGTGTGTGT
>CABHPR010149026.1:18394-39109 GCA_902168415.1 Peromyscus melanophrys | reverse complement strand
TTTTTTTTTTTGAGACAGGGAATCTTGTAGCCCAGGCTGGCCTCAGACTCAATCTGTAGTTGAAGATGACCTTGAACTTTCAATCCTTCTGTTTCCCAAGGGCTGGGATTACAGACATGCCTCACCACACCTGGTTTTTGTGCGGTACTTGGGACTGAATCCAGAGCTTCAAACATGCCAGGCGAGCACCCCATCACCCGAGCTGCATCCTCAGCCCCACATTAAAATATAATTTCAAAATGGTATAGACTTGATATAAAACCATCCAGATGGCAGTTTGTATCCTTATCTTAAAGGGGAGAGTATATTACAGGCAAAAGTACAAATTGCTGCAACTTCTTGGGAAGGCGATTTGGTAAAGCATACCCAAATTATTAGTGTGTTCATCTGTATGGACAGTAATTTTAGTTCTAGGAATTTATTCTAATCAGATGACTTAATCAGCCACAGATGGACATTTATGTAAAGAATGTTCATTGTAGTGTTATTTAAAATAGGAGGGGGAAAAAATGAAAGCCATCTAAACGTTCAATAATAGGCAGGCTAGACTGAATGTATTCTATCCATATGAAAAAAATACCAGCAAGCCATTAAAAAAATCACATTCTCAAAGAATATTTAAGGCTATTGAAAAGTCTCACAATCTATTTTAAGTGAAAGAAAACCAAATGATAAAACAGTAATTTCACTCTAGCCCCAATTTTTTTATGAGTGCAAATTAAAAAAAAAAACTAGACAAATGGAGAATACATCAAAATGTTGACACTGGATCAGTTTGCATGGTGGGATTCAGGATGAATTTTATTTTCCTCTGTACACGTCTCTGTAATTTCCATATGTTCTCCAACGAGCAAGCATTATTTTAATAATAAAGAAAAAATGCTGTTTGGGGAGGGGGAAAAGTGAACGCTAAGAGAAAAGATGTCGGCTACCCAAACGGTCTGAGTGTTGGTTGCTGTGGAAACCGTAACTCTGAATCGCCCAACTTTTTGTGAATTACTTTCCTGCTCTGCAGGCTTAGAGCAGGCGCGGGATTCAGCATTCTCCAGGCTGACACGTGCCTGAGGGTGGGGGAGATGGAAACTGGGGGCCCTGGTTTCATTCTGGTTTCCTTTCTTCTCCCAAATGGGGAGGGCCCTTGCTCCCACAGTAGACACCGGAGTGAGAGCTGTCTCAAGGGACCGATCCTGCTCCTCTGATCTGGATTCTTTTAAGCCTCTGAGGAGCATTTGATGGTTCTTGTACCTCTCCTAGTCCAAAGATGGGCTTCCGGTCACCACAAGGGGTAGGTGACAAGTGATGTTATTTGCACAATGGCACAATGAACATCAAAGGGTGTGGATCACAAAGCAACCATTTGCAGAGTTCAATATGTAAACAAAAGTCCTGCTAGCTCAAGCCTGGTCTTGCCCATATGCTTCATCTTGCCTTCCTCCTCTGCCACAGCAGATAGTGCCCACCTTGAAGCAAAGCCCAAGGCGGAGGCTGGGTACCAGGTAATCCCAGTTGAGCTGCAAAGGCACTTTCCTCCGACTATTCTCAGGCCACGGAATGGCTTGCCACTGCCATTTGCAGATCCTGTTGGGAGCTCTTGGGTGTGGAGAACGGATTGAGGCAGCCACAAGTTGGAATTTTAAAAAGCAATGTGTCCTTTGAGCAGGAGCCCGGGCTGGGGGCTTTGCAGGCTGTCGCTTTGTCCCAGGGACCAGATGGAACTTGTTTTTCTGTGCACTCCATGGTTTAACCCTTCATTACACTCCCTCCTCAACAGACCCGTGCAGGAACTGCTGCCTCTGGGGTGAGGAGTTGGGGATGAAAGAGAACTCATGCATTTAAGGCTCAGAGACACTGCTGGGGAATGCCTCGCCTTTTATCTGCCGTCTGTGCCTGGTTATTTTGTTTTATTTAGCACGCACAGACATGTGCCAGACAGGGCTCCAAGCACACTGGAAATATTAATCCATCTACTTTTCAGAGTCATGATCATCCCTGTTTCACAGATGTAGAAACTGAGGTCTAGAGAAGTTAAGCAACTTGCCCAAGGCCACACAGCTGGAGGGTGATGAAGCCCAGATTCGGATCAGAACACTGGCTGTTTAGTTCTTTCTGCCCCTGCCTCAAATTTATGCGTTTAAACACAGCCTCCTCCCCATGTTCTACACAGCAGGTAAATAAATCCTGCTGTTAATGTTTCTGGCACCACAGCTGATTTTTTTCCCCACGTAAAATATTAGGAGCATCAGGCACCCTCAGAGAGACATAAAACCCAAATCCTGAAAGGCCATGGCCCTCTTTTCGATCCCACCAGCCTGTTCATAGAGTGTGTGGTGTTAGGAGGAAGGCGGAGTGTCCAGTGTCTACCTGTACCCTACCCACAGTGTATGCAAACTCAGGCTTGCCCTCAAGCCCCCAGGGGTCTCAGCAACCAAACACAGCCATCATTTAGTCTCCCACCAAGTCCTACTGTGATCCCCACTTTCCATACGGAGAACCAGGATGTGGCTTGCCCTGAATCACAACTGCTAAGCTTCAGGGCTGGCCTCCAAAGTCCAGTGATGTGTCCCTAGAGCAGTGGTTCTCAACCCGTGGGTCACGACCCCTTGGGGGGGCTGAATGACCCTGTCACAGGGGTCGCACATCATGAAGTTATGAAGTAGTAATGAAAATAATTTTATGGTTGGTCACTACAACCATGGGAATAGTCACTCTATCCGCCTCAGGAAACAACCAAAGGAGAGTCGGGAACCTGGTGTCGTCTGCTTTGAAGTGACGCAGGAGTGGAGTCAAGAGACACATTTGAATTTTAGTCGTTACCTTGAATGACAATGTGGCAAGACCACAGGTAGGGATGGAAGGAGCCGTTCCAAGGTCGTCTTCTGAGTGGCGTCTTGTTCATCTGTGCCCCCAAATTTCTTATTTTCATCATTCCTGTCCTATTTCTAAAATAGTTCACATACGACTTGGTCTTCTTCGGCCGGGTCTAAAGAGCTCGATTTGACTTTTGCCGAAGGTGTTTGTGTCGTCCCTGTAAACCGCTGTCACATCACAGTGTCCTCTCTCAACGGCTGATCCTTTCCTTTCTTGGAGCTGCTGGCTCATATTCGGGTAGGGTTCTGTGGGTTTGCTTCTGCCTGGCTAAGGCCACATCCACCCTTTTGGGAGCACAGGCAGATTCAAGGATGGAGAGTGAGTGCCCGTCAAGACCAAATCCCCGGGTCTAGGATTGGACCCATCTGCGTGGGGCCCTGATCCCTAGTCATCGATTATGTAAATGATTATGCAAAGGATGAGCAATGGCTACCTAGCCCCAGGTCATCTAGTTTCATATTGTTCTCCCCCCCCCCCTTTTATTGTTCTCAATCTGAAGAAAAGTCTCCCATTGCTATGGTCTGATGGGGTGTGGCCCCTGAAGATTCGAGGCTGGAGGTTTGATGCCCTGTGTAGTTGAAGCATAGTGACTGGAACTGTTTGGAAGTGTGTGACCTGTCGGGAGGTGGCTAGGTCCTCGGAGGAATCCCTTTTGGAAGGGACCAAAGGTTCTTACAAAGTGAGTTCTTACTGAAGGGAGTTGTTATCTTCCTCTGACTTCCTGTTTAACCAGTTTCTCTTTTCTCCGAGTCTCCTCCCCTTCTCTTTCTCCTGTTGTGTTGTGATCCACCATGGGACCCCTCATCAGGGGGCACAGACGTGAGGCCACCCGGTCTTGGACTTTCGGTCTCTAGAACTGTGGGCCAAGGAAACCTCTTTTCTGAAAGTCCTTGCCTTATCATTTCTATAACGACGAATAGGGCTGGGACCCTGCCGGGTGCCAATCCAGCCCTAGGCTTGGGGCGGGGTTAGTTATGAGGCTGGCTGACGCTCCGCCCACCTCCTTAGAAAGGCCTGTGCTCTAGGAGGGAGTTGGTTGTGTTCCTCTCTAATGCAGGGGCTTGAGGAGGAACAAGTCCTCTCCTGGTCCAGCCTGTCTTTATGTAGCCAGTGTCACTTTTAACACCTTCTATCTGCTGTCTACGCTGTCCTACATGACTGAGGCCGCCACCAGAGTTCTAATGACCTGTCCTCAATGCGTGACGGCTGGGGGTGTTTTAGTCTTATTTCTGTTGCTGTAACACAACACCAGAGTCTGACGAGATTGCATACAGCGGAGTCCCAGCCTCGCTCATTATTACAGAAATGATAAAGCAGGGGCTACTTTGCATAGGATCATCTGGCTTTCTATCTCTTACAAGTTTGCCTCCCTTTTACGGACTCCCCATCTCCACTAACCATGTTCCTAACTCTTGATTGCTGGGGTGTGGAGGACAAGCATAGGACCCCATCACTAGGACGGCGTCTCAGAAAGGGGAAAGAAGATCTGAGGCTTTGGGAGAGGTCCAGCTACCCCTCTCAGGGTGGAGATTTGTTTTCTTGGAGCCTGGCCTTCTGGCAAATATAGATTGTAACCCTCACTTATGAGGAATTCGGGAGCCTTCTCAGACCACTCCGTGTGGTATCCCAAGGTTCAAGGAAACTTGTGAGGTTCCTTGCTTTTCCCTGAAACCACCCAAGATTGCTAAAATTATTTTAAAATTTATTTTCCTCCTGTCATCTGTCACTTCTTGCTGCTGTCAAGAGATGATTAGTGTCCTTATGGTCCCTCTAATTCTTGACAGGATGGGAAACCTAACAGCAGAGAATGTCAGAATTATGTCTAAACTAAGAGTAAATAGGCCCAGAATGCGGATGTGAATCTAGGGCCTGCATTTTAGCCTACAAGTCCTGAACACGAAAGATGTATTTGCGTGATCTTTCCCTGTCGGGGAGGACCAAGAAGGCCACATGGCGAGCAATCTCAGCTCAGTCCTTGCACACAAAGCCAGGCAAGACTGAGTTCAGCCCCTGGTTCTGTATTTAGCTAGCAAACGCACCTCTCCATGTCTTTTGGCCTCATCTGTAGAGGTGGATGAAGGGGCCAAAGAAGTAGCTCCGTGCATAAAATGGCAGAAAAACCCAAGTGCAGTCCCTAGAACCTACGTGGTGATGGTGGCTGTGGGGAAGCTGAGCATAGTGGCCCGTGCGTGTGACCTCAGCACTGGGTGGAGGCAGGCGAATCCCGGAGGCTCACTGGCCAGCCAGGCTAGCCTACTTGGTAAGGTCCACGTCAATGAGATATCCTGTCTCAAAAACAAAAACCAAAGTTGGCATCTGTGGAATGACAACCTGTGTTTTCCTCTGGCCTCTGTGTACATGCTCAAACACACCCACCCACAGGGAATACACTCAGGGGCCTGGAGTCTCTTCCACAGCAGGTGTTCCACTAAATGCCATCTTGTACTCCCCCAGGGTTTCTGATACTCAGCGATGCTCAGTGCCATGGGTGGCCTCCCTCCGGGGCTGTGTTCTCCTCCCGTCTTCCACCGAGAAGGCTGGTTCCTTTCAGTCCCTTTACCCTTTCGCTGGCTTTGCACCAGCCCATCACCATCGGGTGGCAGAGCTTACCGTCTTCTCTTCTCAAGCCAAAGCCTGCAGAAGCACAGGCTCTTGCTAGAGGGCACACTGGCGGGTGGCCACAGACCTCCACTACCAGCCTGGTCTCCCGGTTTTTTCTAGAAACTTCTCTGAGCCATGATGGTCATGGGTGAAGTTGACCATCCAGGATCTTGACTCCTTGTGTCGGGCTCAGTACGGTGGCACACGCCTTTAGTCCCAGCACTGGAGAGGCAGAGACAAGTGGGTCTCTGTGAGTTCAAGACCAGCTTGCTCTATGTAGAGAGTTGCAGACTGGCCAGAGTTACACAGTGAGACCCTGTCTCAAAGGCAAAAAAAATATTCCTAACCACCACTGATGTGCAATTCTATAATTTTCTTCAACTCAAAAAAAAAATTAAATTATACCTATGGGGGGGGGGATGGACATGTACCACAGAGTCCTTATGGAGGTCAGAGGACAACTTGGGGGAGTCAGTTCTCTCCTTCTACTTTGTGGGTTTCAGGGATCTAACTCAGGTCACCAGGCCTGGCAACAAGCCCCTTTACCCGCTGAGCCATCTCACCAGCCCATCACCAACGTTTTAAGTTCTTTCTAACTTCACCCAGTAAATGAGGTGCCCAACACCTTTTAGCCATCCAGCCCTGCCATGACCAGGCAAACCACAGCTTGGAATCAAAGCCGCTTTTGAGGGGACAAAAGGTGCCACCCAAGACGCACAGCTCAGCAGCGACCGTATGGGCACAGGAGGTGAGCCCCAGGGGTTGGGAGCCCAGCATCAGCAATGAAAGACAGACCCGCCCCGAGAGCTTCCCTGGGTACGAAGTGGATGCTTTACCCCACGACCCTGAAGAAAGTTCCCTGTCAAGCTTGGGGTTTTCAGGATTAATTATTTTGAAAGCCCAACTACTTTATGTGAGCAAGCTAGATCTCCCCTGGACAGGAAGGCCTCAGACAGTGAGCACACCCCTTAACCTTCCACAGCTACCCAGAGAGGGTATGGCCTATAACTAGAGACTCTTTGAGAGGGCAAGATGATGGGGCTGAAGCCCCCATCAGCCTTTGCTCTACCCGTAGGCTTCTTTGAGCAGGTCCACGGTCAGAGAGCAGGGCATGATTGGAAATGACGACACGGCAGGTACTACCCAAAGTTCACGTGTGTGTGTGTGTGTGTGTGTGCATGCTCTGCTCTGTCAATCTCCACTTTATTCCTTTGAGACAGTGTCTCTCATTGAACCTGGACCAAGGTTGGCTGGACAACAAGGTCCAGTGATCCTCCTGTCTCCACTCCCCACGGTGCTGGGGTTATGGTTGCATACGTGACTATGCATGGCTTTTGTGGGGTGGTAGGTAGCTGAAGTTTGTTCCTCAGGCTTGCACAGGAAGCATCCTCACCCACTGAACCATCTCTCTAGCCCCGCAAGTCCTTTGCACAGCCATCGTTTACTCTCCAGTCAAGTCCTACTGTGACCCCCACTTTCCGTATGGAGAACCAGGATGCGGCTTGCCCTGAGCCATGGCTGTTAAGCTTCAGGCTGGCCTCCAGAGTCCAACGATGTGTCTCTAGAGCGGTGGTTCTCAACCTGGGGGTCACAACCCCTCTGGGTGGTTGAATGACCCTTTCACAAGGGTCACATATCAGATATTTATATTATGATTAATAACAGCAACAAAATTACAGTTATGAAGTAGCAATGAACATCATGTTATAATCGGGGGTCACTACAACATGAGGAACTATATTAAAAGGTTGCCGCGTTGGAAAGATTGAGAACCATGGCTCTAGAGGCTCTGTATGGGCCCCCCACTATGCTGTACTGCCTATGGAGGTCAATGGTTTTAATTAACCATGACACACTTGTATGAAACATTCACAGAGGGGACCAGAAGGGAGGCTGGGGCTCAGTTTCCTGTCTGGTCTGTTTTTCTTAATGAGGCTGGTCCCTTACTTTCTTCCTCAAAATCTCCTTTCCAGACAGGGAGGAGACACTGTGGACCTGCCCTGCCCTTTGTCCTGTAGCCTAGGGTGGCCTTAAGACTTTTTTTTTAAGATTATCTTTTATTTATTCTTTGACAATTACATGCATATATGAGATGTATCTTGATCATACATACCCACCCTCAACTGCCCCCTCCCACACTCCCAGATACCCACTATTCCCTCTCCCCCTTCATGGCCTTTATTTTATTTTGTAACCCGCTGAATCTAGTTAATGCTGCCCGCTGGAATGCTGACTGATAATGTCGGCTGGCTTAACCTTACGAAGATCTTCCACAGGTACCATAGTTGCAGCAAGTTCATGAGGACGATGGCTGCGCCGGACTATGGCCATGTCATGCTCAGTAGACAGCATTTCTTTTCATTGTTTGAGAAAGATTTAAAAAAATTGAAATTGTGTGTAAACATGTGTCTGTGTGTGGGGATGTGGACATGCACGCAGGTGTCTGAGGAGGCCAGGAACAGGTGTTGGGTTCCCTGGAACTGCAGTTTGGAGCCGTTGTGAGCTGCCTGGCCTGGTTGCTAGGAAATGAACTGCTTCGCAAGAGCAGGACGTGCTCTTACCCACTGAGCCGTCTCTCCAGCTCCAAGAGGACAAATTCCACAGCATTCTTCCCCATTTTCTGACTCTTAGACTTTGTCTGCTTCCTCTTGATCTGTTTTCCCTAAGCCTTGTAGGGATGATATATGCACATGCGTGCATGCGTGCGTGCATGAGTGCGTACGTGCGTGCGTGCGTGCTCATGTGGGGGATGTCTCTATAAAACCATAGCCAGCAGAGGAATGATCCACCAGAGGCAAGAAGGCAGTTTGGTTCAACAAGACTCTGGTGTTGGTTCAAACTTTAAAAGTCTGACCTCGAGGAGTTCATTTTAGGCATATTTAAACACAGGATGATTTGGGGGGGAAAAAAAGTTCCCTGATGATAACCAACTCAATCCAGTGTACCAAAGCTTAAGACATGACAACACCAAAACTCTGTAAAGTACAAGTGACATCTTCCATAAAGACAGGTTCTGTAGATTAACTGAGGGCACAGACTCAAGATAAGGGTCTGGGGGAAGGTAGTATAGATTGATGGTCTGGGGGGGAGGATCTGGCATGGCTTGGCCTCACAGAGAGCACAAAGGTCACCAGGCTATTAACCACATCTGCTCCCAGACTTGTGGGCAGAAAGCAGGTTATACACGTCTTCCTTTGAAGAGGCAACCCTGTGTGTTTGACATTCCTGGTTCTCCTAGTGCTTATCTGTGAGAGCATGACATGCCCCCTACAGGGACAGATGTCCCATTTAGGGCTAAGCGCCGGGCAGTCACCTATCCTCGGCACTTTCACCAGCTATCATTTTTGCGTTGTTGCTCACTGCAGAGTGAGGCTGCTCTGGCCGAGACTAAGCTATGGGTATAAACATAGAAATTTAAAAGGTAGTTTGGCAACATATCCACTCATCAAAACAACAGCAGAAAGCCCCCACTTCCCCCCACCCCAAGGGCCTATGAGCTCCCAAACCCTGGGCTCTTGATCAGGTGTGTAATACCAGTATGAATTCTCTTCTAGGGAGCAGAACTCAGATCAAGTCACAAAGTGGTTGGTTACCCTGTAACCTCCATGCCATTATTACACCAGTGTTTGCTTGGCAGTGCCGTAGCATTTAGGGTCCAGTGGTCCAGCACTGGGGAAGACCACTGATGTCTTTTCTCCCATGGCAGCCTGCGCAGTGCCTTCTGGCACTGTGAAGAATGGCCATTAGGGAGGAAGTTTTCGGTTAGTTCCAGCTTGATTTCCCTATGTTCTATAATCAAAGCGTGCCGTTTCCTTCAGCAGCGGGGGTCTTACCAATATTTGGCAGGTAATCAAGAGCAGTGGTGGGAGCTAGAAAGGTGGTTCAGTGGTTAAAAGCTCTTGCTACTCTTCTAGGGCCAAGTTCATTTCCTAGCACCCACACCAGGCAGCTCACAGCCACCTCTAACTCCAGCTCCGGGGGATTTGATGTCCTCTTTTGGCCTCCACTGGCACCCACACATGTGTGGTATGCATACACAGAGACATACATGCATACACATATTTTTTCATTTAAAAAATACCAGTGACAATAGTCTGTGTTGTTTGGGATGAAAGGCTCTGGGGCCTTCCTGCTAAATTGGAGACAGGTATCTTATGCTTGGCATTGAGATTTTCATTTAATAATCTGTGTCTTCTGGGGCAAACACTGTTCCCCCATTCAGGGTACCAGAGTTCAAACTGCTCTTTTAAAGATATATATATATATATATAGATATATATAGATATAGATAGATATAGATATATATATAGATATATATATATACACATACACATATACATATACATATATATGTTAGCTTACAAAGTCGGGTTTTTTTCACATATTTTTCTCTCCTATCACCCCACTTTCACTTAAACCTTTAAATCCCACTATCCACCCCTTCACTGTCATATTGCATGTGTCCATCTGTCCCCTTACCCTTTATGGCCTTGAACTCTCGATCTTCTTGTCTTAGCCCCTCTAGTCCTCAGACTCCAGGCATGGACCAGAGTGTCTGAAGGGTCTAGGTTTCAACCAGGCATTTCCTCTACAAGGGGTAGCTCAGATGCCCCAGAATTCCTGAGCCAGGCTTACTAGTTGCAGATGACAAAGAAAGCAGGGAAGGGGAGACTACTGTACACCCAACAGTCCATCCATCTGGGACAAGACTGAGAAGAGCACCGCCCCCCAGGAAAAGCAACTGTGTTTACCTTCAGCACAGGCAGGGCTAGAGCACAGAGCCCTGTGGTTGAAAGGCTGCACATTAGATCGAGCTGTTGGTGACTGGGAAGATTGTCACCATCTTCTGACATGGGGTGGGAAAACCTTTCGCTTTGCCATAACAAAATTTCGTGGATCCAAGGCTCAAATAGTAAACATATGTCCTCATGGTTCTGGAGGTTCAAGCTCCAAATCAAGGTGCTGGCAGATTCTTCACCTTGTCAAGGCCGCTTTCTTGTCCTCAAATTGCGTTAGAACTCACTACGTGCTAACGTGGTGGTGGTGGTGAAAGGGATTGAGCTCTGCTGTCTATTCTCCTCAGGGCACTAATATCATCAAGAGGGTCCCACCTCGTGACCTAAGCACCTCCCAAAGGCCTTATCTCCAAATGCCATCACACTGGGGGATGGGAACTGTGAATTTAGGGAACAGCATTTAGTCTAGCACATAAGGGAATGATTATAAAGGGCAATAGTTTCAAAAGACAGGCACGGGAACTCCAGAGTTCTGCTCTGGGCATGGTGAATTTGGGGTGCTATCAGACACCAGGCAGTTGAGAAGATTGTTTTTATATGTAAGAGTTTGATGTTCAAAAGAGTCATATGGGCTGGAGACAGAAACAGATTTGAAACTCTCCGAGAGCAGTTTCTCAACAGTGGAACAGGGGCCATACTACTCATCTTGCAGGATTGTTCCAAGTTTTGAATAAGAATACAAACCATTTGATGGTATATGTCTGCATACTAAGAGTAGAGAGCTAACTATTGAGTCAAAAGGCTGTGACAAGCATTGGGGAAATCACGAAACCATTCTTCTCCATGGCCTCCACAGGCCGTGTCCTTTCCATAGCCCTTTCCCTATGGATACAACAGCATCCCTGTCTCCACCACACCCCACCACAGGCGTCCTCATATGACCCTTCTGAAACATGCCATATCACCTCACAGGGTAGTGACTGATGGAAACTTAAAGTATTCTCCATCCCAAGGGACTTTGCATAATAAGAGGCTAAGTAGTGTTAGTTTAAGGAAGAACAGGAGAAGGAAGAAAGAGAGGAGAGGGGAGAGTGGGAGGAGGAGAAGAAAGAGGAGGAGGAAGACAAAGAGGAGGAAGAGGAGGAAAGATGTATTTTCTCAATTAGCAGAAAAATAAATAGATTTTTGCTCAATTTTAAGTGTTTTTTTCCGTACTCTTCTTGAATCGTTCTCACATATCAGTGGCAAGATTAAGACTTAGTCTATGCTGGACATGGTGGCATACACCTTTAATCCCAGTGCTTGGAAGGCGGAGGCTTGGAAGGCAGAGGCAGGCATATCTCTATGAGTTCGAGGCCTGGTCTACATATTGCGTTCCAAGGACAGCCAGAGCTACACAGTGAGACCTCCATCTCCAAAATACCAACCAACCAAACAATGAAACAAACAAAAGATACATAGTATATTTGGGTATTTGAGTCACACACATGTTTATACACATACACAGAGGTAGAAAAGCAATATGTAGATAAACAGTTGCCCTTCACATCTATAGGTTCTCCATCCTTAAATTCAACTAGTTATAGATGAAAAATATTTTTAACTAAAAAATTTATTTCATGTGTATGAGCATTTTGCCTGAATGTTTATATGTGTACCATGTGCATGTGTGTTACCTGAGGTGGGCAGAAGAAGGCATCAGATCCCCTGCAACTGGAGATACAGATAGTGAGTGCCTGTGTGGGTGCTGGGAACCCAAAACAAGTGCTCTTAACCACCAAGCCATCTCTTCAGACCCTGAGAAATATTCTTTTTTTTTTCTTGTCATAATTTTTTATTGATTCTTTGGGAGTTTTCACATCATGCACCCTGATCCCACTCATCTCCTAGCCCATCCATATCTACCTACCTGCCTGTAACCCTCCCCCCAAAGCTTTCCCCAAAGAAAACAAACAAACAACAACAACAAAAAAACAAAACAATAACAAAAACAAAAAACATCTCGTCGACCCCTCTGGGTGACAGGCCTGCTCCTCTATCGATTGAAGCCCTCTCTTGTCCCGCTCACAGCTGCCATGTCTCCAGCTCCTCCTTACTTATAGTATCTGCTCCTCCATCTTCCCGCCGCTCCATCACATATTTGTTTGACATAGTGGCACTGGAAGCTGCAGTGTGTCACACAGCATACCCTTTTGCCCAAACAGCTCTCCTTGCAAATGTTCATTGCAATGAGGTCTTGGTCTGGTTCAAGGCCTCTGGCTTTTGCTACGCCATCAGTACTGGACCCTCACTGGAACTCCTCTCAGACATCCTGCTGTTGCCCTGAGTCATGGAGATCCTGTGACTATAACCCCATAGAACCGATCCCTACATGAGCTCCAGCGGCTCATATGTGGGGTAGCTGTTGGGGTGGGCCAATTCAAGGCCCTGGATCTAGGCCTGCATGGTAGCTGAGTTGATTAGCCCAGGTCTCTACCAGGCCTCCAAAGAGGGGTGGGACCAGCTCCCCTGAGCCCTTTCCACGGTGTATGCCATTGTGTTATGGCCAGTGAGGGGCAGCGCCAGCTCTCCCACGTCCATGTCACTGCTGGTGAAAAATATTCATAATTGCAAAAATATATAATTGCCTCTGTGTTGAACTTATACTGACTTTCCCCTTGTGACCAGTCCCTAAGAAATGGGATAGAATGATTACTTTTCCAGTATTAGCTCTAGACATGTGTTAAAGGGTCTGGGAAGACCGTGTAGTTTTTAAACATTTTTTATATGAGAGTACATTATATAGGATATCATTTACATGTAAGAGATGACCATTTTGGAATCTACATGGGTAGTCCTGAAACCATACTGTTAGATAATAAGGGGCAACAATGTCATCCACTTTATTTATTTGATTAAGAAATAGATAATATCTAAATATATCTCACACATGCATATTGAAATGTGTTATATGTTGTGATTTGAATCTCGAACACTGGTCCCTAGCTGGTGGCACCGTCTGGGGAGGCTGTGGAACCTAGCTGGTGAAAATATGTCACTGGGTTAGGCATGGAGGAACACACTGCCTGGTTCATGGTGGAGAGAACTTGTGGTGGAGGCTGCTGGAAGCGTGAGAGGGAGGCCCTGGCAGCGTGTCCCTCCATGCCTTCCTTCCCACGACAGACGGACACCCCAGACAGACACCCCAGAAACCATGAGACAAGATAAGTTCCTTCTTCACGTTGTTTCTCACGGATATTTTGGCCACAGCAATACAGAAGTAACTAACGTAGTGTATATGTTATATCTTGTATATTCCACTTTTCATATTATATGTGGGTCTGTGAGAGTGAAGAAGCCATCATTTATCAATGTGAGCTGAGAAATCTCAAGCTAAAGGGAGGAGACACGGATGGTGGAATTCCAGGCATCATGGCTGTTGACCGAGTGAAATGTTGAGGCACCCAGCATTGTGAAACTCTGTCTGACACGCTGTTGCTTTCCCCTCTGTCCCGATGAGCCTATCAATGAATAGCCGAGTCCGAGTAGCTGCTTGGCCTCCTCTTGCACAACGAGAGAGTCAGACCAAGGACAGGGTGTCAAGGGAACTGAGAAATGAAATATTCACGCTCACAGGAAGCTCCACCAACAGAAGAAAGGTAGGGGTGTCCCTGGCTCCGCCCCCAAGAGGCCCGTAGAGGCAAAATGGAAGCATGATGAGGGGAGATGAGAGAAGACTCTGCTTAGCCTCAGTGAGAAGGGTGGACCCCCACATAATGTTCTTATCCATAACTGCATCTGTCAGTTAAAGAAGCCACTCGTTGGAAGTGAGGGGCCAGCAGGGTCAAAAGTTGACAATGACTGATTATCAATGGTTGTTAGCTCCAATCCGTCCATTGCCCCAGGTCAGGCCTTCATAATCCCACACTAGTGCTACCACAATGGGTTTCTGAACTCTGTTCTCTGTCCGTTCTCCAGATTAGCTTCCCGTCCTCCTCTGGGCTCCCATATCACCCATGTTCTAACAGCACTGTTCCACACTACAGCAGGAAGTGGTATTCTGGGAGCACGTCCCAAATTCTGGTACGAGCAACTTTACAGGAGATGTCTGTCACACATCGGACCTGCCCCAGGGAGGAAGCACTCGGAGGCAGTCACCAGGAGCTCGGGCAGGCAGGCTAGCACAAAGAAATCAGCCCCACAGAAGTACCGCTTGTGCCACTTAGGCTATACTGAGGGACAGGTCTCATCGTCTGCGGCAAACGGCAGGGCCTGAGTCAAGGCTGGAACATCAGCCAACTTACTGAAATAGACACCGAAGACGAGCTCACTAGCAAACTGGATACCGGAGATGAAAGAACAAATGAACTTAAAGTCAGAACAACAAGACCACAATACAAACAATCAGAAAGAAGTATGGTGGACAGGCCAGAACATCCAGGCAGCACGACGCAACGTGAAATGGCCGAACATACACGTAAGTAAGACTCCATTAAGATAAAAAGACAGAGCATGGGTCAGAAGAAATGTTTGAGAGATGATGACCAATGACAACTTCCCCTAAGTACCGGAAGACAACAAACAACAGGGCCATGAAGCCCGGAGAACTTGAATCCAGACTGTTTTTTTTTTAAATCACCCATATATCATGATCAAACTGCTGAAAACCAAGGGCTTCTGAGGCAACCAAGGGGAAAAAGAAAGCCGACCTTCCCCTCATCAAAGCATCTATGTGTGCCGGTCAAGGAACTGTCTTCAGGGGACAGAGTTGGAGAGGGATGAGGGGTGACCACGTATGTAAACCACACTTCCTCCAACATTCCTGTAGCTCTCTAAGTATTTAGATTGGTCCCTCTAGTTGACACCAAGGAGTCCCTGTCACTTTGGCTTCATGTAGGGTAGGATGTATCAAGCTCAGTCACTGTCAAAAACCCACTTAGCACATAGGATCACACCCATACAATGCAGCTAATTCTCTGGGTGTAGAATCTACATTGGTCCGCAAGATCCAATAAAAAAGAATTACCTTGTTTTGTCCGTGTACATGTGTGCACCTGCGTGTGGGGAGGCCAAAGGACAGCCTTAGGCATCATTCCTCAGATGCCACCCACCTTGTCTCACTGGGGCCTGGAGCTTGCCAGTTAGCTTGGCTGGCTGGCTGGCTGGCCCACCCTGGGGATCTACCTGTCTCTACCTCCCTAGGAAACCTGATGGCGCTACATAGGTGCTGGTTTTACGTGGTCCGACTTGGGTCCCCATGCTTGGCTGGTAAGAACTTCACCAGCTGAGCCAGCTCCCCAGTTGAGCTTGTCGCTTTTACCACATCCAGAAACTTGACTGTTGTTTCTTCTAAGAGTTTTTTTTCCTCTGCCTCTTTCTTCAGGGACTCAGTTACTGGCATACCCGGTTACTTGGAGAGGTCCCACTTCTTACCGATGATTTCTATTGCCCTGTCTCTCCTGTATAGCTCGCCTTCTGTCACTTCCCATTCATTTCATGTTTCATCATAGGCATTGTAACACTTCCCTTAAAATTCTACGGGAGCCTCTTTAGAAGATGCTTTCCATCTCTCTGGGGGATGCTTAAGCATTCTTAGACTTCCTTGAATATAGGGAATATGGTTATAAGAACTTTTAATGTGCTGGTGATGTACCTTTCTGATGATCGGAACCATTTCCGGATCTTTTCCCATTGATTGAGTTTTGTCCTTTTTATGGTTTGTATTTTCCTGTATCTTTGCATGCCTAGTTAAAAAAACGTAGGTGCCAGACCTTGTGAGTCTTTCCTTCGTTAGGTGTGAAGTGTAACTGTAATCTTGTAAACATGTCTCGGCTTTGTTCTAGCATGTTGCTGGGTTCATTAAAATATTTCAATTCTTTCTGGGGTTCGATAGTACGCCTTGGGAAGCGAAACCACCATTTTTTTTTCTAGAGCTGTTTTGGCCCCGCTGCTGCTTTTGTGGCCCTCTGCCCATGAGTTAGGAGGTCCTTCACTGGGTCCGGTGGAAACCCGACATTAGCTGCTTTTCCCAACGCTGTCGCCGAATACCTAGCAAGAAGCTACCGAAAGTGGGCAGGGGTTATTTTTGGCTCACAGTTTGTGAAGGGCAGACAGTCCAACGTGGCAGGGGAGGGGTGGTGACAAGAGCAGGCAGTGGCTGCTCACATTGTGTCATGCCGACAGTCCGGAAGTCAAGATAGGACAGGAAGTGGGGAGAAGCCATCAAACCTCTAGGTCCACCTCCCCCCCCCCCCCCCCCCCCCCCCCCCCCCCCCCGTGACTCACTTCCTTCCACCAAGTTCAACCTCCTCAGGACTCTACGACCTCCCAGCAAGCAGCATCACCAGCTGGGTACCAAGTCTTCACACACAGGAGCCTATGGGGGACGTTTCACATCCAAACCACAACAAATACCAGCTATTCTCGGTCCTCAACATTGTTCTCTTTGCTTTTGGGGAGGGGGAGCACTTTCTCTGGATTCAGATTAGGACCCCACGTGCTGGTCAGTTCTTTGCTGAAGAGTTTGGAGAGCTGGGCGTGGTAGTACATACCTTTAATCTCAGCATAGAAGAGGCAGAGGCAGGTGAATGTCTGTCAGCTCAGAGCCAGTCTGGTCTATATAGTGAGCTCCAGGCCAGCCAGGGCTATAGAGTGGGACCCTGCCCCCCACCAAGCAAAACAAAACCAAAGTTCGGAGGGCCTTCTGCTAATTCTGGAATTCTCTTTCTACCCTGTGCATTCTGGGTGCCTTGATGTCCTTGGACTTCCCGCTCTGTCTCTCCAACTCAGGGCAACCATGAGTCTCCCTGGGTTCCCTTCTCTGCACTTCAGCTAGAAATACTAGATTTCCCTCGCTGGTCTATCCTCTCCCAGGTTCACTCTCAGGCATGGTTTGACATCCTGTCTTAAAATCACTGTCTCTCAGGTTTGCTTTTATGTCTTGCCTCTGACATTCACCTTGGCTGGAGCCAGCAGATCCTGAAACCCACCCAAATAAATAATCACACACACCCCTAACACAGGAAGCTCTATTGCCCGAACCCTCTTCTGGTCTCTAATGCTTGTTTGCAGAAGACTCCAACCATGTTCTAGCTCTTGAAAGCAGAAACTTTCTGCAGGAAACTAAGCGCCCTCACCATGTGTAATGGAATAAGCAGGAGGCTGGCACTTGGGCCTCCAGAAAACCCCACCAGGAACAAAGCCACCTAAACTGGCCTGCCCAAGGTTGCTAAGGCTCTTTCTGCTACAGTAAGAAATCTGGGGACCTGAGAGGTCATTGTCTACTTTACCAGCAAGCTACAATCTCTATAGTCTGGAGACGAGGAAGCCCCAGCCTCGCTGGCCCACGAGCCTCTAAACTCCTGTGCTGGCTAGTCTTACGTCAACTCGACACACAAGCTAGAGTTGTCTAAAGGGAGGGAACCTCAACAGGGAAAATGCCTCCAAAAGATCCACCTGTAAGGCATTTTCCTAATTAGTGATTGAGTGGGAGGGCCCAGCCTGTGGTGGGAGGTGCCATCCCTGGGCTGGTGGTCCTGGGTTCTGTAAGAAAGCAGGCTGAGCAACCCAGGGGAAGCAAGCCAGTAAATAAGCAGCACCCCTCCATAGCCTCTGCATCAGCTCCTGCCTCAGGGTTCCTGTCTTGTTTGAGTTCCTGTGATCAGTGATCTGGAAGTGTAAGCCGAATAAACTAAGACAACTCGCATGAAGTGAGGGGCTAGACTTAAGGACATGGAGTCTAGAGGTCTCTCATTCCAGGACTCTCTCCCCATACCCATCAGTCATGTGACTGTTGTAGACCAGGAAGGAGATAGCCTCTGCCTCACTCTGCTTCAAGAGTGTATCTCCTTGGGGAGATCACCTTTGCCTCCAGACCCAGCACCCTCAGGGCACGATGTACCCCTTTTCTATAGTCCTTGGCCCTCTCTGCCTGCTGAGAGTGGTCGGATCTAGCTGGGACACTTCCCACTCCTTCCAAGGAGTGCTGTGTCTTACAGGTAACATCTGGTGGTACTCAACGCCTTGCTCAGAGACTTCAATATTGCTTGGCTCAACCAAAAAATAAATTGGAAAAGAAAATTGAACATTGCATCAATTTGGAGCAAGTTTATAAATTCTGCAGCTAAGCAATACCAATAGAAAATGATAGATCGCCACAGCGCAGGGCGTCCCTGCAGTGATGTATAGTCACATTAGCTGAAATACCGTATTACATGATTCTGCTTTATTACCCGTGCTGGTGGCAGACAGAAAAACAGATTACACTTGAGTTCAAATCGATAGGAACTTTATTTACTGGCCTTTTAAAAACATATTTCTGCACTTTATAAAAACATACGGTAGATGCTATTGATAGAGCTTGTCTACTTGTTAAAAAGCAATTTGCCCAGAGCGAGGCTTTTAAGCTGTAATTTACGGCATTACTTTTTGCCTCCCTCTTTTCAGGGTTCTGTTCATCTGGCTGCGCTTTGACGACTTCCTTAGACTTCTCTTGCCTTTAATATTCTTCCCCACTTACTATCTCCCTAAACTCCAAGCTTCCCTTGGTCTTCGAGCAAAATGGAGACCCAGGTAGCACCTTTTCCCGACGGAGGCTGAGATGTGCCTCCCAGAGTCTGCCTCCCTCCCGGTCCTCAGCTCAGCCATGATGGCTCTGGACTTTGAGGAGACTCCCATGGCTTTAGATAGCCCCCTTAGGACACTCTGACCCTTGAACTCCCGATTCCAATGACCCCGTGTGGTGGGAGCGTTATCCTCATTTTATAGCTGTGTAGATTTTTGACTCCAAGAGATCAAACTTAGACCTTCTGAATCCGAATCAAATCAAGGTCTCTTTGAGGTTTAAGAGGTGCCTGGCAGGGAGCAAGGCACGATGGGGACATTGAAGGTGGCTGACAAATGAGCTGGGCCATCCACCAGCTGTAGCTGACCCAGCTGGGGAAGGCAAGCAGATGTATTATGGGAAATTCTTGTCGTTGCGTTGGTCACGCCCCACAGAGTTGTTTGAAGAGGAACAGGTGCAAGCGGTCACAAGCCTGGTGGCCTTCCCGGGGAAAATGAGAGAAGTACTGTTATTTGAATGTGTCTGCAAAATTCACATGTTAGGGGGGAGTGGTGAGAGATAGCTGAGTTAATAAAGTACGGGCCTTGTCAGTGGGAGGAGTTTGATCTCTAGAACTGATGTTAAAAAAAAATGCCTGGTGAGATGGCTCAGTGGGTCAAAGCACTTGCGGTCATGCCTAATGGTCTTGGGTTTGGTTCCTGGATTTCACACAGTGGAAGGAGAGAACAGAATTGTCTTCTGATTTCCACATGCACACTATGATACATGCACCCTCGCCCCCATCTCTCCTCTCTCACACACATACTAAAGTGTGTGTGTGTGTGTGTGTGTGTGTGTGTGTGTGTGTGTGTGTGTGTATTAGTAGGAAAACACTAGGAGGGCCCCTGAGGAACAGCTGAGATTATGTGCTGGCCTCCACACACCTGCACACATATTAGCACACATGCACAAACGCGTACATACAGATGTGTTTGCATGTTGGACATTCAACTTCCAGCTGTGTACATTAAGGGAATTTGGGGGCTAGATGCCCGGGAGGTAGTTAGGGCTAGATAAGGTCACAAGGATGGGTCCACTGTGGTGGCATTAGTGGCTTTACAAGAAAAGGAAGACATGCTTGAGATGGAACACCAAATCCGTCGTACCATGTGGTACCCTACTCCATGTTGTGATGAAGCCTGAAGGCCTTCTCCAAATTCCTGTGCCATGCCATTGGGTGTCCCAGACTTTAAACAGTGATCCCAAAACCTTCTGTTCTTTGTAGCTAGTCTTGGGTATTTTATTATAGCAACAGAAAATGGACCGGTGCTCATAGCTAGCCTCGGGTTGTTTCTGCCCCTGCCTCAGAATCCCTGCTCTCTGCATAGTGTGTCTAGTCCAGGGTCTCACCTAGATAGGTCACACTGTCTTTTGTCTCTGTCATCGTCTCTGTTGCTGTTGGGTGAGGGACAGACACTTCCATGGCCCACTAGAGTGGGTCAATGCCTGATAAGTTGCCAAGGCTTGAAGATGGTTCATGTGAATGTGTTGGGAGCTAAGAGAGCTTTAATGAGGTGGGGTCTAATGAAATGCCACTCCGTCATTTGAGGCTCTACCCTCTGACAAGATTAAGGTGGTTCTTGTTCCCATGACA
This sequence comes from Peromyscus melanophrys, assembly GCA_902168415.1. Lineage (NCBI taxonomy): Eukaryota > Metazoa > Chordata > Mammalia > Rodentia > Cricetidae > Peromyscus > Peromyscus melanophrys. The sequence goes on along the minus strand of CABHPR010149026.1, from coordinate 18,729 downwards.
GCAAGTAGTTTTAACCCCGGAAATGGCTCAGGTTCGGATTCATCATGTGATCTTGTCCCACCCACTCCTACCATCCACCATGTTCTAAAGAAGCTAAGGTGGCCCTGACTAGAGGTCACAGATGGCACCCCTGACCTTGGACTTTTAGTCTCCACATGGAGCTATATAAACCTCCTTCATCCATACATTCCGCACCGTACATCACCCGGTCTTGTTAAAGCAACAGAAAACAAATGAGTGTAGAGACTTGCTGGAAAGACTGAGTGGCATAACTCACGTAAAGTTCTCAGCACTCAACAAATAAAAGTTCCCTTTATTAGCCAGAGTCAAACAAG
>CABHPR010149026.1:0-11590 GCA_902168415.1 Peromyscus melanophrys | reverse complement strand
TCCTTCCTTCCTTCCTTCCTTCCTTCCTTCCTTCCTTCCTTCCTTCCTTCTTTCCTTCCTTCTTTCCTTCCTTCTCTCTTCCTTCTCTCCTTCCTTCCTTCCCTCTTCCTTCTTTCCTTCCTCTCTTCCTTCTTTCCTTCCTTCCTTCCTTCTTTCTTTTCTTCCTTCTTTTTATTTTCCACAAAAGAGATGGAGGTACCTAGGCAAGCTCTCAGCTCTCATTCCTCTCCATTGTCCTGCCATCAGAAACCAGGCTGGCATCATCCCAGCTGCCCTCCGGGCTCTAGGCTCTGTCTGTCCACAGGGTCTTCACTGCAGGAAGTGCAGCTACAGAGCCGGGGCCTTTTGGAAAGGAGGGATCAGTCTCCCTTGCGTCCAACACCCTCCAAGCTCTGTCCTATACATTCTATGCCTCGTCTTTGGTGACTTCAGGCTCTCCCATCAGCAGATCCCGAGTTCTATCCCAGGTCAGCCAGGAATAAAGAACTCAAGGGAGGAGCTTGGAAGAGAAGATGCCTAGAGACCAGGACCCAGGCCTAACAGAGGGAAGCCCTCTACTCTCTGTGTGGGATGACTCACAGACTTCACAGGCATCAGTCTCACTAACTTGGCGCATCAGGTAAACTGGTGTAAAAAAGTGTGAAAGTGTGACCCAGACACAGGAGCCTTCTGCAGCCACACCAGAACAGCTCCTTCTGGGAGTTCTCCCCAGCATCTGGCCCCTCGCAATGAGTCCACACTGAGCTGACCTGCAGAGTGTTAAGTAGAGGCCCCCCACATACCAATTACAAGACTGTAATCCTACACCCCCTAATCTGAAATCCCGAGGAATCCACCCTCCACAGACGCCACCCTCAAGCCTGGCTCCCTCTCTGGAGCTACCGCACCTGTCTTCCATTTACCTGCAAACATCCAGCCTGAAGCAGCAGGTGTCTCAAGTTCCCTGTGTCAGCCAGGTTAGTGTGGAGGATGTAGGAATGGCTGGATCTGCTGGCTGCCTGCTTGCCTGCCAGCCTGGCCAGTGCAGCTGAGAAGGTAACAGTCCCCGTGTGTTGACTGATGTGATGTGTGGGTGTGAAGTCATCTCCCTCTCCAGTGGGGCAGAGAACTGATCTCTCTCGACGTTGCTGGGTCTCCAGGTGCCGCCTCCCTCCTGCTGCTGCTCTGACTCCTATTGTCAAACACTGCAGGTGTCCCGTAGGCAATGTTTATGTAATCTGCAAGCTCCGGGGCTCGCTGTATCAAGCAGCTGTGGTGGATGTCTTACGTAGAAAGCCCCTGTTACCCACGCACGCAGTTGTCCTGGCAGGTTTTGTGGGCATCAGGCCAGCGAGGTGAGTCACCCACAGGTGTACCGGGCTTGCACCTAGCTGACCTGTGGGCCTCCTGACTGTGCTGGGCCTGCCCACATTTCATGCTACACATGACCAAAACACCGAACTCAGGCTTCCAGGATGTCTCACCTTCTCTCTCCACCGCCTCCCCCCTCCCCACCCCGGTGTATTTTCTAATAGATTGGCTATGGAACTCTACTATGTGCCTCCCTGGCTCTTGACTTCAGTACCCAGGAATGACATAATAATTGGCTACACTCTCTAAGTGAGGACATCTAAGCTGACCCCTCATAAGCATTCAAGTCTCAGGGACCTATTTGTCTACTTAGAGGGTACGGAGGACCCGGGCCTGATATAAAAAAGTGTGAAAGTGTGACCTAGAGATGGGAGCCTTGTGCAAGGACACCAGTGCAGCTCCTTCTCAGAGTTCTCCTAAGCATCTGGTCTCTCCACATCCGAGCTGACCTGCAGGGTGTTAAGTAGAGGGTTTGATTCATAGGGATGTGACAATATCACCTTGGTTATGCACCAATAATCTCTTCCAAGTCAGGTGACCTCACCCAGATGGCCATGCACAGGAAAGCTTAGCCAGTTGGGATGAATGGCTAGCGAACCTTGTGCCCAAGGCTGGAAGGGCTGAGTACAAGGGAGTGTCCTCACTGCTTAGCTATTTAGGGACTGTTTCTGCCTCACTAGGAAAGCTGGTTTGGAAGTGGCATCTCAAACATGAAGTCCACTTGATGAGTTTATAAGGACAGAGTAGATCCCTGAGGCTCAGGCCATAGTTCAGAGAGTGAATAGGTGTAGAGAGCCTCTTTGTCCCAGTAATCAGGCTTGTGATTCATGTTTAGATCCTTATCTGGACCTAGGAAAGGAGGCATGGTAATTATTCTCATTTTAGACACAAACAGCCAAGGCCCAGGGATATCAAATAACTAGCTCAAGGTCACCCAGACTCAAAGGGAAAGGTTTCTGTCAAACCCCAGTCTTTCTTTCCATATTTAACTCTCCTAGTTTGGGTTTTGCTCAAGGAAGCTGATGAGATCTTTATTAGCCAGGGTTCTCTAGAGTAACAGCTTAGAGAATGAATCTCTGTATATAAAAAGGAGATTGATTAGAATGGCTTCCGGGCTGTGGTCCTGCTAATCCAGCAATGACTGACTATGAGCAGAAGGCCCAAGAATCCAATAGTTGCTCAGTCCACAGGGCTGGATGTCTCAGCTGGTCTTCAGCATATGCTGGAATCCCGAAGAAGCAGACTCCAACGCCAGTGAAGGAATGGACTTGCTAGCAAGGGGAGAGCCAGCCCGCAAAGAGCAAAAGCTCCGTTCTTCCATGTCCTTTCTGTAGGATGCCAGCAGAAGGCAAGGCCCAGATTACAGGTGGATCTTCCCACTTCAGATTAAGCAAAAATTCCTCACAGGTATGGCCCCTCCATTTTGGGGTTTTAGTTAATTCCAGGTGTAGTCAAAGTGACAACCAAGAAGAGCCATTGCAGGATCTCAGCAGCCCATCTGAAAAATAGGTTTGTCTGAGGGGGAAAGAAATTCTTCCTCACTTTCTTTCCTTTTTAATTGTCTACTTCAAGGGTTGTTTGTTACATAGCTCAAGTACTGTAAACATCCGCCATCCAGAAAGAAGCCTGCTTGCAAGCTGGAGTACCGACAGGGCACGGTACCTCTGTCATCATGGAAGAACCCCTTTCTTCAGTTTCTGGCTTCTCAAGTGTCCCCAGATACTCTCATGCCAGCCTTCTTCTGGAGTGGGGACCAGCCTGAGGATAGAGGAGTGAGCTGGGTACTGGACACTGGATACTGCTCACGTAACCATGACCTCAAGGACTGGTAGTGCAGGAAGTCCTACAACATGTCCTCTGCCCAACAGGAAGCTTGTCCAGGAGGGCCAAGAAGGTGTGGGGAAGAAGAGCTGAACTGATAACAGAAGAGGCAGGTGTGAATTGTTGACATCTGAGCTGAACCTCGAAGACCTAGGAGAGCCAGTTAAGAAAGGCCAGAAAGAGCAGGCAGGTGGAGGAGAGAGAGAATGCAAAGGCAAGATCTAGGGAGGTGGGGCGGATCCCAAGGCAGAGCCCCAAACTGTGGGGTTTCAGATCAGTGCAAATAGGAATGCTGGGAATCACCAGGATGGGCCGGACCAGGCCGGCTTTCAAGAGCCTTGGGTGATCGGACCAGAGACCTGGGCCCTGTAACTTCCAGCCTCTGCCCTCACAGACGACAGACCAGGGGCCTGAGCATTTTATTATCAACCGAAAGTGACAAAATGTGGGCCGGGGAGGGGAGACAGCTCAGTAGGTACAGTGCTTGCCTCACAAAAGCGAGGGCATGAGCTTGCATCCTCAGCACCCGAACAAAGCGGGATGTCACCCTGTAAGGTCTGTAGTCCCATCATGTTCCTACAGAAGACGGAGATGGGGACCAGAGAACCCCCGGAAGCCTGGGGGCCGGCTAGCCTGCTGTGTGCAGTGGGTGTGAGACTTTGTCTCACGCAAGCAGAAAGCGAAGGCCGATGCCTGAGTCTGTCCTCTGACCTACACACACACACACACACACACACACACACACCATGACCTGAACACGTGCACAAGCATGTGCCCACACATGGAAAATGTCAACATTTGTACACAATATCCTCCTTTATTAAAAAAACAAAAATACACCTGACAACTGGGTGTGGCCCTGCATGCCTGTAATCCTGGCACTCAGAAGGCAGAGACAAGAGAATTGTCACAAGTTCAAGGTCAGCTTGAGACTCTGTCTCAAAAACAGACAAACAAAAACCAACAACAAAAACTTGGGTCCTATTGAAGATCAGTACCTCATGCAACTAACTCATGGCTCCCCAGAGAAGGAGGGGATTTTGGTTCCGTGCCTGCTCGTGGAAGTGTCTCTCATCTGGCACATGAAATCTCATGAATCTCAGTGGAGAAAAGGCTGCTTGAGGCTGAATCCAAGAGACCACCCATCATTTCACCAATGAAGCTGGTTCCCAAGGCCATGAAAGGAGTTTGGAAGCTCTAGCTCAAAGGCCTAAAGGGGGAGGCAGGCAACCGGCTACCAACCCCACCCTTAAAGTGCAAAGGTAGGTGGACCACCAGACCCTCTCTCTGAGGCTTAGAGCCCTGAGGAACAGCTGGAGATGACTCGCCTCTGGAAAAAAAATAATAAATTCCACATTATCATTTCAAAGACTCCTCACACAAATACTAAAGAATCAGGAAAGCGGGTACCTCATGTTGCTCCCAGAATCTAAGAAATGGTATCTTTCAGTTATCGGAATTTATTTCTTTGCAGAATTACATTTTATACATATTTATTCATGCAGAACAGACGCACAGAGTTATTGAGGCTGCCATGGGAGCGGAAGGAAAAGCTGTTATACATAAGAATGCACTGCATTTACGTCCTCACACTTCCAACAATTGAACTATATGCAACTGCTTTTTTTTTTAATAATAATAAAATACCTCTCTGGTTTGCATTTAATTTGCTGGGTTTTTTTTTTCTTTCTTACACCTGAATTTTCACATGCTGGTGGAAAATGTGAAAGGGCTGTGGGATCCAGATCCTTGAAGATACTATAGACAGGGTCGGGGGCTGGCAAGAGGCTGCTTTGATGCAGAGGGGATGGGAATGCACAGCTAGTTTAGAAATCTTTCTTTTTTTAACAGACACAGTTAACTGAACTGCAAGCATCCATCTTCTGATTTAATAACTCATTCTTCCTGCGTGGAGACCCGGCATATTACAGCACTGGATATTGCTTTTCAGGTTCCTGAGTGTCAATGATAAATTCCCGTCTTCTAATAAAATACATTTTCATAGTAATTGAAATAATAATTTCCCAAGTACTTAAAAAGGGACTTTTGCCCTCTTTCCCTTTGCACCCTCCTGACCTTATTATTTATTTTTATTGCTGAAGTTCTCTCCACCCCCAAGCTGAACTGTGTGCTTCTGGCATCTGGGTTCCCTCGGCCTGCACGGTCCTTCCCTGCTCACAGTCACAGGATGGCTCCAAGCAGTCCTTCCCTGCCCACAGCCACAGGATGGCTCCAAGCACACAGCTGGCGAAGGGGAGGGAGGGAACAAGACCTGCAATTCTTTGCTGAGTTTGGCTTTTTACTTTTCTTTCTTTAGAGCTGAGTGGACAGATGTGGTGACCAGATACCTGGGGAGGAGAGAAAGCTACAGAGGAACACTGAGGGGTGAGGGCCTGCAAATCCTGAAGTCACACACTAGGCACACTGAGGGGTGAGGGCCTGCAAATCCTGAAGTCACACATTAGGCAAGCACCATGTCTCCCCACCACCCCCAAACACCTGAAGGTCAAGATCTGGGGCAGACCTTTTCCACTCCATGTGACTTCCTTAGGCTGCAAGTAACGCCATCCCCAGGAGAGAGCACGAACAGCATCAGGAGCTGCATTCATTGCTCACACGGAAAATTGAGGGGGGAGTGATGTGGGCCATGACAGTACTAAGAACACTGTGTTTAATCTGTGTCTCTGTGAACAGGGTTACTTTACATGCTGTCTTAGTGAACTTGACTTGAACTGAAAAAAAAAAAATGTAAAGCTGTCTCCTAAGACATCCTTTCCTTCCTGGCTGACAGTGAAGAGAGGGGAAGAAAGATTGTCATTAAGACTGAAGGCTTTGAGGTGAACGTGGAAGCGCAGCCAGCGTGGGGAGACTGCTGGCTCCTTCCCCGTGTGCCCCCACCAGGAACAAGGGATTTGGGGGAGAGCTTGCTCAGTTTAAGCTGCTGTTCAATTTTACCTACAGCAGTGTGTCCTTTTCTATGTCTGATTTTCCCTAATCTAGAAACCAACAAACTTGGAAGTCAGGAATTGGGGTTTAGAAACAGTCTTCAGCAGGAAAGCCAAGAAGTCGCAGAGGAAATGGCCAGGACAACTCACAACTTCAAGGGCAATGCTTTTATTTGTAGTGTCATCATCTGTTTCCTGTGGCTAAGACAAGAGGCCTAAGGCTGTGTACTTTATAAAGAACAGAGGTTTGCTTAGCTCACGGTTCTGGAGGTTCAAGGGCATGGTACCAACTTCTGCTTAGTTCTGCTGAAGGCGCTGTAGCCATGGCCTCACCATGGCAAGCTGATACAAGTTGGAGTCACATGGGAAAAATAAGACACCACAGAATGGGGAGGGGCCAGACTTGTGTGAGAAAGTGTGTGTGTAGGTGTGCATATGTGTGTATGAGTGTGAGTGCGCACATGCATGAATGTGCATGTGTGTGTGCATGGGTGTGAGTGTGTATGTGTATGAGTGTGCATGTGTGTGTATGAATGTGCATATGTGTGTGAGTGTGTGTGTATGTATCTGTGAATGTGTGTGTGTGTGAATGTATGTGTGAATGTGTGTGTGTGTGAATATATGTGTGAATGTGTGTGTGTGAATGTATGTGTGAATGTGTGTGTGTGTGAATGCATGTGTGAATATGTGTGTGTGAATGTATGTGTGAATGTGTGTGTGTGTGTGTATGTGTGTGTGTGTGTGTGTGTGTGTGTGTATTGAGGGTGGACATGTGGATGTCAGAAGACAGCCTTCAGGTGTAATCCTCACCTTGGATTGGTGAGATTGTTGGGGACAGAGCCTGTTCCTGCCTGCCTAATCAGGCTAGCTGACCTGAGCCTCTGGTGATCGATTCCCTTGTCTCCACCTGTTAAACGCCACTTCAGCGTTTTGTTTTTTGGGTTTTTTTTTTTTTTGTGTGTGTGTGTGTGTGTGTGTGTGTGTGGCTTCTGGGGATCCAAACTCAGGCCATCAGGTTTGCGCAGAAAGCATTTTTCCCCTGCTGAACACCTCCTCAGCCTGAGCCCTGCTCTTTTTACTAACAGCCCACTCTCAAGGGAGCAACTCGTAGGCCAGCATTAATCGATTCTGAGGGCAACATCCCCATGACCTCCCCACCTCCCACAAAGCCCCATTACCTCTCACATCACCACACTGAGAACACAGCTTCCAGCACATAAGCCCTTGGGGGACAGACCACAGATGAACCACAGCATGTAGTAATGGAAATAATCAGTTTTTCCTTCCTCATTTTCCCAGGCACTTAAAAAAAAAAAAAAAAAAGACTCTCGTCTAGTTTCCCTTTTTCCCATCCTCATCCATGTCACTGGTAGGTTCTTGGAGGTAGGCTTCCACATTCATGCACGTAGGGGCTTAGGGGCTCACACATGCTAGGCACATGGTCTTCCAATGAGGCATGACCCCATCAGGATGGGAGTACTGCCTTTTGGCCTAGTTCATACCTTGTATGGCTTGGCAAAGTAGCCAGACATTGAATTTTATTTATTTACTTTAATTTTTTCAACGTATTGATTTATGGCAGTGCACGGATGTCTGTGTGCCTCGTGTGTGCCTGGTGCCCTCAGAGGCCGGAAGAGGGTATCAGTAGGCTGTGGCTGGAGTTACAGGCAGTTGCAAGCTGCCATGCGGATTCTGGGAATCAAACGCGGGTCCTCTACCAGAGCAGCCAATGCTCTTAACATCGAGCCATCTCTTCAGCCCCCAGACACTGGATTTCAGTTATCCCTTTGCCTGACAGTTTATTGATGTACTCTCTGTCAACACCTACGCTGCCTTGGGCAAGTATCTTGATTTTGTACTTTTGTGGTAAGACTATTGTATGGACTAACTGAGCTCATAAGTATGACTCTTTTAGCACAATCCAAATCTCTAAAGCCACAGTGATTTTATATTCATTCATTCATTCATTCATTCATTCATTCAATTCATTCATTCTTGTCCTTATTGCTCGTGGGCTTGAACAAAAACTACATTTCAAACTTTGACAGATAATGGGGGTGACAAACCGTGATGTGAAATGTGACAGGACATTGCTGTGAGAGAAAAAAATCAAGGACTGGCTTAATCTTGACTTCTAGACAGAGGCCAGACTCCTGGCACCACTTCCTGGCACCGTCCGTCGCAGCTCTTCCTGCCTCTCGTTTCTCCCTATCCTATCCCAGGGCATGGCAATATTTCAGTGGCTTCAAGGACCCCACTTGGCATGGCCAGGGCTGGGGCTTGAGGACAGCATTGAGAAGTCTGTCCTGCTGTTCTCCAGGTGAACAGAAAAGGCACCTGCAGAGGATGCTGCACTCCTTTGTCTCCAGTCTTCTTTGGTCTGGAGGATTTTGAGACGAAGATTGTTCTAGAACAAACCTCATCCTGACAAAGGCCCAGGAGCTTCTTTAGATAGGAAAGAGGTAGCTATTCAAAGTTTAAAAATTTAAAATCAATGGCTAAGCTGCCCTTACTAGAGGAAATAACACCACACTCATGCAAACATCCCTAATTAAATGCACCGGGGCCTTAAAAGAAAAAGAGACTTGAAATAAGAAAGAAACTTCTCAGGAAGAGGGAGGGGCTTAGCAGGGGGAGGGGAGGAGGGAGAAATAAGCATATATCACATATATGTATGAAATTGTGGGGAAAAAAAAAAAACAGTGGTCAAGTCCACTTAAAACAATAGACTCTGCTTTAAGAACAGTTCTAGATTTATAGCAAAATTAAGTAAAAAAAAAAAAAAAAAAACCACAGGAAGTTCTCCTAGAACATCCCCAACCTCTCCCATCCTTCAACCCCACCTCACACAGCTCTCAATATCTCCCGCAAGACTATGGATGTTAGATCCAATAAGCCTGTAGAAAAATCACTATTGCCCAAAGTCTATCATTTCAGTCCTGGAAGTACACATCTACGGATTTGGACCAATGCCCAGTCACATGCATCCACCAGCGTAGCAGTACAGAAAGAATTCCCCTGGCCATAAATATCCTCCTTTCTATCCTTCCCCAGCCCTTAAGCCCTGGCCAACCACTGACATCTTTGAAGGTCTCCATAATTTCATCTTTCCCAGAGAGTTGCCACAGAGTTGGAATCAGACAGTGTGCAGCCTTTTCACATAGTAATAATGCATTCAAAGTTCCTCCGTGTCACTTTGCGGCTTCATCGATTGCTTATTTTAAGCGACAGAAACATTTCACAGAATGGGTATACCATACCGCATTTTTCCGTTCACCTACATCTTAGCTGCTTGTGAGTCTTAGCAATTTTGAATAAACCTAGGTGGACAAAAGGTTTAAACTCCCTCGGGTAAATATCAAGGGGTATCGTTGCTGACTGTATAGTAAGAATGTGTTTTGTTCTGTTAGAGACTGCCAAACTGTCCTTCGAAACACCCGTAATTTATTTGCACATCCGCCATCCACGAATAGCATTCCTGTTGTTCCATGCTTCACTAGCATTGGATGTTGCTAGTGTTCTGGATCTGGACCATTCTAACAGGTGTAATGGCTTTAGTTTGTAATGCTCTGTTGACATACAATGTTGAACATCTTTCCATGTGTTTGTTTGGTACCTGCATATAATAGTGCCCCCTTACCCATGGCAAATACATTCCCAAGCCCCCACTGGGTGCCTGAAAGCCACAGATGGTCGCAAAGCCTATAGGTTTAATACCTGTTCCATCTTCACTAAGCATTTATCAGGCACTGTGACGGTAGCTTTTGCAGTCTGAGGTGCATCGATGAAATTGTCTTGAATTTTTTTTTCTTCTCCACCATCTTATGGATGGATTCATTCATTCTTACCGCATATCTTAGCAAGCTCTCAGTGCGTGATTCTCTTCCTGAAGCCAAAGACCTTCACCTTGTCACTTAAATGGTACTTTATGGATTCTCTTTGGCATATACAAGTTGCTGGCATTACTATCCTTGTGCTCTGGGACTGTGCTGAAGTAAACTGAAGGTGACTTGCACACAAGTTCTGTAGTACTGATACAGAGGGTCTGAAACCCATGCTGGCTACCAAGCGACCAATGGACAGGTAGCACCTACAGAGCATATATGTAGGATGAAAGATCGAATCCTACCTCAGCAGGATGGAATAGAGGGCGTTGGAGTTCATCAACCTTACTCAGAATAGCATCTAACTTAAAACTTGTGAATTACTTAGTTCTGGGATTTTCCATGTAATATTTGTAAACCGTGGTTGATTTGGGGATAATTGAAACTTTAGGAATCAAAGCTGCTGATTTGGGGGAGGGGTGAGTGACGCTCTTCTCCTTGGGTGAAAGTATCTTTGGAGCTTTGGCCTTCCTTGTCTTGAGGTGCTAGAACTTGAACCCAGGGCAGCTAAGCATGTATTCTGCCGCTAAGTTATACCTCCCATCCCTGGCCCATTTCTTTATCTGCATTGTTCATTTTAGTGTTCATTTTTATAGTTTATATCCCCATTCTTTATCAGCCCCATCTTTTCTAGTCTGTCTTGTCCCTCATGACTCCATCTGGTTATGGCCAGTGGACCTACCGGATGAAATGAGAAGAAGCCAGGGTGGTCGTACAGGGCATGGGTTTGTGGGAGAGTGTGTGGGTGAGTTACTATCATACTCTACAAACTGAAAAGCTTATCCACCCCTAAAACACCTGCATTAGACAAGGCACCAAGTCCTGGGGACACACTCCTGGAAAAAAAAAAAAACAGTAAAATTTCCTAACTTTTCAAAGCACACTTTCTCGTAGGGGCACATATATCAAGAGATAGGGGTTTAAAATAGATGTAAGTATATTGATATCTATGATATTAAGATCTGAGTCTAACATGAGAACAGAACAAGAAAAGTGGAGATGCTAGCACAGGGGATGCTGAGACCTTGCAAAGCTCCAGGAACTTGGGGCAGCAAAAGAGTGAAGAACAGACAAACACACGAACACAGAAAAGCTGGGGCCGGGTGGGCTGGGCTCTCTCATGGAGAAGCCTCAGCACCTGTTTATTATATATCTTTGAACAGAGGCGGGGTTATTGCCTACAGCTGGACAAGGAGGTGGGGTTGTTATGTACTAGGAGACAGGTTTGGCTAATCTTGGTAGGAGCGGTTTGTGCAGGGGAGCAGTCTTCAGGCCAACACCCAGCAGGAGAAAGCTATGGTGGACATTATCCACACACGCTATCAGGACCCACACACAGATCAGAGGAAGCCTTTGCCGTCCCTCTAAACCTCACCCTAAGGGGAAGGTTTTGCTGTTCCATGGGTCTGAGGCTATAGCGTCTGTGGTGGTTTGAATGAGAATGGCCCTCATAGAATCATTTATTTGAATGCTTAGTCTCCAGTTGATAAACTATTTGGAAGAATTAGGAGGTGTGGCCCTCAAAAACCCACACCAGGCCCAATCTCTCTCTCTCTCTCTCTCTCTCTCTCTCTCTCTCTCTCTCTCTCT
>CABHPR010149025.1:17045-39751 GCA_902168415.1 Peromyscus melanophrys | reverse complement strand
TATGGTGAGACACTTTGCATAGCCTTGGTGCAGGGAGGAGAGGCTTGGACCTGCCTCAACTGAATGTACCAGGCTCTGCTGACTCTCCATGGGAGACCTTGCCTTGGAGGAGGTGGGAATGGGGGGTGGGTTGGGAGGGAAGGCTGGGGGGCAAGAGGAGGGAGGACAGGGGAATCTGTGGTTGGTATTTAAAATAAATAGAAAATCTCTTAATAAATGAAATTTATTTAAAAAATGAAATTTAAAAAGTGATACCAAAAATTGACTTGTTAAAGAGATAAAAATAATTGGAAGAATACTTAGCTATACTGACTTTAAAAAAGACTAGGCCCTTCCCTGGTAGAGAGAATATCATTAATAAGACATATGACTTGGTACCACATAAAATGTTACTGCTGAGTGCTGTAAACTGACAGAGTTACAGACAATGGCCTGTGTCTCAAACCTCTCAGCTGACTTAACTGTGTCAATGAGGATTGCACATTATCTACATAGGAGAGTTTGCTAATTGGAAACTGAGTACTCAGTAGTTGAAGTTACCCTCCCTAAATTGTACACCCACCAATTCTGTCTGTCTTCATGCATATGGAAGGAATTAATACATGCTGGGAAATTACACAGAAAATCACTCACTGTGCCCCACCAGATCCTTCTTTATGATGGAGACCCATGCAGCTTACTGCCTTAACCTTCAGTCTGTGATCTAGCTATTGTCTACTCTATTTCCCCATGCACTACAGACAGTACACTTCCTCCTCTTCTAGTCTATAGGGAGAAGCCATGTTCTACACACAAATCCTTTTCCTGTTCTATAATGGACAGTCCACTACATGACTCAAACTGGTAATTTTAGAACTCTGTGGTGCTGCAGACTTGTAATCCAAGAATTTAGGGTGGTTAGTCAGAAGGACAGTAAGGGCAATACCCTGCAAGGCTACAGACAAGATTGAAGTTCACCTCAATCAACATCAGAGACTTTGACTCAAACTACTTTTCAAAAAGGTTGGGGATGCAGCTGTTCTAGAATTAATATATCTTTATGGCACACAGGACTTAATGTTGGCTGTTACCCTGTAATTGTCCCTTGAGCAGCATGTTAGAGGCCTATTCTTTGATGGGGGGAGGGAGGCTTTTGGTTGGTTGTAAATCAAGGTTTTTTCCTTTATTACGGGAATGTAGATTAATGGCTGATTAATCCCAGTGGACAAATATTTATACTCTAGCATCCTAATCTCTAAAAGGCCTGGTTAGCCTAATAGTTTATCTTTGGTGTATTTGGGAGGCAGCCCTCCCTTTGCTAAATTCTACTTTATGTGACTTAATGTCTCCTACAGATTGGAAAATCCTTATACTATCAATTTTATTACCATCAATTCTACTCCTCTATATCAGTTTAGCAGTGGAGTACTACTCTACATAAGAGAAACTGTTTATAAGCTGAACAAAATTAACTCCAGACAGATCCTAAATCTAAATGTTAAATGTTAAAAGTACAGAACTTCTGGAAGATACTAAAGAGACCAGGCTCTCCAAGTTTGGCAAGTCTGCCTTCCATAGCTAAAATGTAAGCACTACAGGTGCCTCAGTTTCATAGTGAGCTCAAGAACAAGGATATTTCTAAGCACAGTCCCTTTCAATGCTCGGCACAGATGCAACCCCAGAAATAAAGTTATTCAGAGGGTGCCACCCTAGCCCAGGGAGTTGCAAGGATGACGCAGGGCCATGCAGAACCACACAGGACTCTGTCTCTGGCTGCTGGCTCCCATCCAGTCCCAAAGAAGACTAACCAAACCAGCTCTAGTGGTTCAGCCAGCTGCTCCTCCCTGTCTGGGGACAGTAGCCCCTTGCTCACCAGTGTGTCTGCTGAGCACCTGCGCTCTCCCCACAAACATTATAAACAAAGTACACAGTGGCCTTGGGACTGATAACTGTGTTCCCATGTGTGGAAAGAATCAGGTGTCTAGGAACAGAAGCAACCCCTTCCCAAAGGCCCTGACCCCAGACCATTACCAGCTCTCCTTTTAAAGAAGGAGCTCTGTCTTTTTCTGTATATGCCAGTGCCTTAGAGAAAGCTCTGTAGACCCTAGGCAAGTTGCCAAACTTGGAGAGCTGTGGTGATATATTGTGTACCCTAATAAACTTGCCTGGGGATCAGAGGACAAAGCCAGCCACTATATTAAACATAGAGGTCAGACAGTGGTTAAAAAGCACACACTTTTAACCCTAGCATTTGAGAGGCAGAGGTCCATCCAGATCTCTTTGAGTTCAAGTCCACACTGGGAACACAGCCAGGCAAGGTGGCAAAAGCCTTTAATCCCAGCACTAGGAAGGAAGGAAGATGGCAGGGCACAGAAAGGTATATAAGGCGTGAGTAAATAGGAAGTCTCTCTCTTGAGGTTGAGGATTTGGTAGAGGTAAGAACGTAGATGGCTTGTTCTGTTTCTCTGATCTTTCAGCTTTCACCCCAATATCTGTCTCCAGGGTTTTTTTGTTTGTTTGTTTTTGTTTTTTATTTATAAGATCTTTTAAGATTTGTGTTACAGAGAGGCCTAGTTTCTCTAGTATCTTCTAGAAGTTCTGCACTTTGAATTTAACATTTAGGTGTAAGATTCATTTGGGGTTAATTTTGTGGAGGTTCTAAATAGCATCTCTTGTGTTGGGTAGCATTCCACTACTAAGTAACCCCAAGAGGCACCCTCTAACCCAAGGATGTTCCTGCCAGGGCAACAAGCAGACTAAGGGTGGATGCACCCCTCTCCCGTTCATCCAGAATCAATCCTACCAGTCTAATCCCCAGCTCTGTAGCAGGAAATCTTTTGTGGTCTCCCTTTCCTCTCTGACCCCATCCCCAAAGTATCACAAAGATCTTCTCCAACCTTCCTTCCCCCCAACTCATCCCATCATCCCAGCCTCCAACTCTAGCAGGCATTCACTGGGAATGTACAAGCTGAGCAGGCCAGGGAAACAGGTAAGCCAACTGAAGACTCCCTTTCCCCTCTAAATCTAATCCCCCAGTCTCATCCCTAGCACTATAACAGACACCAGCTACAGTCACCCCCCACACCCAGTTACCCCATCTCCTCTTTCTGCCATTTCCTGAGGATCTCAGAGACCATCCCTGCCTAAACTCCCTCCCACCACTCATCGATTTATTGCAGTCCCCAACTTATGCAGGCACTACCTGCAGATATTCTCCCTAGATCCAACACCCCATCTCATACCGTGCTCTGTAGCATAACACCTGTGGCAGCCTTCTCTGCCTGCCTATTCCCATCTCCTGTAGATCCCACAGATCTTCTCCTAACCTCCCTCTTCCTAATAGTGTGAGTGATGATGTGGTGGGACATGTAAGAGCTGTACCTTAGTGGATGATTACTGATTCTGCTCTCCTCATTAGGAATTGCGTTCTTAACATGCAGTTAGCATCACATGTCTTTCCACCATTGTGATGACAGTCATCATGATGTATGGCACAGATGGCAACATGCAACAGCCTGTGAAATGTTATTTTTGATTCACTCTCCAAAACTGTTTTAGACAAAGTAAATCTTAAATGTGAAAGCAGAGTCTTAGTCATGTGCACACACTAGAAGTTTGGTCCCTGGAAATTTATAAACTATCTATTTAAATGCCAGTTCTTTCACAAGATGTTCAAAGATGACAACATAGGTCCTAAAGAATTTTGCTAACAAGGAAGATATATGCAATATTTCAAGTGGAGAAAGCTAGACAAAAGAAACTGTGCATAAAGAATATAGCAATATGGAATTTAAATGTCCTAATTCTGAAAAAAATAATGTTAATTACCACTTAACAAAGTCTCACCTAAGTTTGCTTTTATCCCCTCTGCATGTCTTTATTGGAGTTCCCTTCAAGTGACAGACTGATAGAAAGTCATGACAAACTTGAAGAAATACATTTATGGTCAGGGTGTTGGGTCAAGAGCACCAAGAGAGAGAAAGGGATCAGGGATGTGCACTGACATAAAGTCCCAAGCACCATATCCCAGATGGGGTGAGATCTGGTGGTCTGGGGACAACATCTGCTTTCAACCTTGAGCAGATACCCTTGATTACTCAAGGTGCTAAGGATTATACAGTGTGGAGTTTTATCCCTAAATGGGACATCTACATCACTCCCTCTATGGCTCAGAAAAGACTGAGGGGCAGGAAGTTCAAAGAGTCTAAAAGTTGGATGTGAAAAACTGTTCTGGCATTACATTGCCTTTCTCATCATGAGCTCACAACAGTGTAGTTCTTTCATTGTACCTGAATAAGACTACATTCAGTCCTGGCTAAAGACAATTTCAAGGGGACTTATGGCACCCTGGGAGAGCTATTGGGTGCTTATGGATACTTGTGAAAAGGATTCATTGGCATCAGTGGTACAGTGGCACATCCATCCAGCATAGCTCCAGGGATGGACTTGACTGGAGCAGTGAGGGAATGAAGAAAAGACAGGCACACAGACACATGGACAGAGAGCTAGGGCTGTTTGTTCTGGGGTCTCACATGGAGAAACTTCAGCACCCTAGAAGCTCAGCACATTTATTGTTTAGTTGAACAGAGGTGCAGGGCTACTGCATACCCTTGAACAAAGAGATGGAGTTATGACTACAATAAACAGGGAGGTGGGGCTGAGTGTATACACCTGTATCAAGGAGACAAGTTTAGCTAACAAGGTAGGAGCAGTCTCTGTATGGGAACAGTATTCAGGCTGTAAAATCCAGCCTTCTTTTTGCAAACACTGTCAATATCCACACTTAGACCACTGAGGTATGGCATTACATTTCTCTGATCCTCACTCTGAGTGACTGATGGAAGCTTTTCCATTTTTTCATGGGTATAAGGTTGTGATTCTTTACAAATGTCTGGCTTATGTAAAAAATACACACTCATTAAGGACTTCACACACTCTAGACTCCCTCCACTCTACACAGTATAGCCACTCATTAGTCCAGCTTGTTGCAAAGAGTCATGCTGTGGTAGAACCATAGTGAAAAAGTTTCACTGGGCATGTCTCTATTGGGAACTCCAGCTGATTACCTTAACTGCACTCATCAGTTGGTTTCTGCTGAATGCTTCTTAGCCCCCAATATGATGAAGTGTCCTTTCTCCTCATTTTTGTTTTCTTTGAAAACCTGAGCACAATGGAAACTGCTTTTACTGGGCCTCTCATGAGAATCCCAAGTAGCTTCCCAACATGAACATCACCAATACGGTCTGTGTTAATTTACATAACATGAATTAATGCATACTGGAAAATTACAAAATCACTCCCCCTGCCACAATCAGGTCCTTTTTCATAATGGTGATTCCAGCAGCTGATTGCCTATCCTGTTTTTCTCTGTAGTATACATAATAAACTTTTCCTCCTATTCTGGTCTGAAGGCAGAAACCATGCTCCTCATGCAAATCCATTTCCTGTAACTGCAGTGGATAGTCGACTACATGACTCAAATAAATAATTTTAAACTCTGAGGTGGTACAGTCATTTATTTAAGAATTTAGAAGCTGTAATATAAAGGACAGCAGGTCATTGCCCTGGAAAGCAACAGACTAGGATCAAGGACACCAGAGTCAACATAGGAGAGCTTGTCTCAGAAATATTTTTCCAAAAGCTGGAGGTGCAGCTATTCTAAAATTAATATGCCATCCCAGGGAGAAATCACTCCACACACTTAAGAGATTAATAAAGAAAAAACTTGGAGCTGGAGTGTGGTGGTATTATGTTCCCCAAAATATTGTGTATGCTAATAAACTTATCTGGGGTCAGAGAACAGGACAGCCACAATATTAAACATAGAGGTTAGGCAGTGGTAGCACACGCCTTTAATCCTAGCATTCCAGAGACAGAAATCCCTCTGGATCTCTGTGAGTTCAAGGCCACATTGGAAGCAGCCAAGCATGATGACACACGCCTTTAATCCCAGAAAGCCAGCCTTTAATCCCAGGGAGTGGTGGTAGAAAGCAAAAGGTATATAAGGTGTGAAGACCAGAAACTAGAAGCATTTGGCCTGGTTAGGCATTTGGCTGGTTAAGCTTTCAGGCTTCTAGCAGCAGTTCAGCTGAGAGCCATTCGGATATGAGGACACAGAAGCTTCCAGTCTGAGGAAACAGGACCAGCTGAGGAACTGGTGAGGTGAGGTGAGGTGGCTGTGGCTTGTTCTGTCTCTCTGACCATCCAGCATTTCACCCCAATAACTGGCCCCGGGTTTGATTTTATTAATAAGACTCTCTAATATTCATGCTACACTGGAGAGATGGCTCCGAGGTTAATAGCACTGGCTGCTCTTTCAGATGTCCTGAGTTCAATTTCCAGCAACCACATGGTGGTAGCTCATAACCATCTGAAATGAGATCTGGTGCCCTCTTCTGGCCTACAGGCATACATGGAGGCAGAACACTGTATACATGATAAAGAAATAAACAAACAAACAAATAAACAAATAAACAAACAAACAAATAAATAAATAAATAAATAGAAAAATCTCTTTAATGATAGCATGCATCAATCTCTGGCTAATGATCCAAGAGGAGCCAGCCTAGAACAGATTTTGTATTCCACATATGTTATGATCCTTAAGTTTCTTTTAGGTTCAGACTCCAGATTACATTTTGAACAATTTAAATAAGGACAGAAAACTGCAAGTCTGGCCACTTAGGAAGATGGGAGATTTATACAACAAAGTTACTCCCAGAATTATTTCATAAGTACACCATTGACCTGACACAGCACGTCATTCTTCAGTGACAGGGTCCTGAGGAAGAGGTCCTAGAAGATGAGAAAGATAGAAAAAGTAGAAGATAGAAAAAAAAATAAAAGCTGGGGTGAGAAGGTCTTGAACAAGCTATGTCTCATATCAAATAAGCTTCTTAAGAAGAATAGCACCTTTTATACTACTTCCAGGGGGGAAATGGAAGGAAATGGGAGACATTTATGAAGTCAGCAGAAACTAACATACAATGGGATGAGCTCAGGGATGAGGCTAATCAAACAATGCTGCATATGGGAAACACACAAGCCCACAGTGGTCTTGAGATTGATAACCATAGACCCACATGGTGGGAAGAATTGGTTCTGAGGATCTTAAGCAAATCCTCCACAAAGGCCCTGGCCATAGACCATTATCAGCTCTCCCAAGCATATTCCTCATTTCAGAGAAGGAGCTGTTTTTACTCTATACTTCAGAGACTAAGGGAAAGCTTCCAGGCTGTTACTGACTCTGCCAAGCTTGCTCCTAGGTTTGAGAAGGACCTATGTTCCTTTTCCATACATGAGGGCCTCAGGGAAGGCCTTGTTTGATCAAGCCAGCCCTCAACACATCTATGTTTTTCCTTTTCAAATAGTTGTCACCTGCTGTCTTGCACATCTAGCAGAACTATGTTTTTCATAAGTAAACAGGACCTTTATGGCACACCAGGCCTTAATGTTGGTTGTGACCCTGTAATGTCCCCTTGAACAGCTTGTTAGAGGGCTATTCCTTGATACAGGGATGGGCGTAGTGGCTATTTGTAAATCAGGGGTGTCTCCTTTGTAATGGTTTGAAGCCAAATGTCTGGACAATCCTGGTAAACAAACATGTGCATCCTAACATCCTAATGTATAACAGGCCTGGTTAGCGTATTGTCTATCTTTAGAGTGTTTTAGAGGCAACCCTTCCTTAGCTAAATTTGACTTTGTGTGACTTACTATCTCCTAAGCATTGATAAATCCTCTATATCACCAACTTTATTCTTCTATATCACAGCTTAGTAGTGGAGTGCTACCCAGTACATGAGATGCCTTTTACAACCTCCACAAAATTAACTATAAATGGATATTACACCAAACTATTAAATGCAAAGTGCAGAACTTCTAGAAGATACTAAAGAAACTAGACCTCTTTGAAACTGGCAACCTGCCTTCCATGGATGTACCAAAAGAATGCTGACATTGACTACAAAGATGTTTCTACACTCAGCTCCCTGCTACCAATGTCCTGCACAGATGCACCCCACAGAGCAAAGTTATGCAGAGCCCTGCATCTGGGTCCAGGGAGTTGCAAGGACACCTAAGATCTCACAGGACACTAAATCTGGCCTCAGGTTCCCACCCACCCCAGGGGAAGCCCTGCCACACTGGTTTGGGCAGCTCACTATCCCTTCCTGCTCATCTGGAGACAAGAGCCCCTCACTCACTATGTCGTGGCTCCCCATCTTGCCCATGCTCCCCTCACAGCTCCCTGCAGTAGCACTCACAACACAGCAATCAAAACCATGGGTGCCTTTTCAGCTACAAAGCCAAGCCTGCCACTTGGAGCGTGAAAAGGCCTGCACCACTTCTGACTGGCAGATTGGCATGCATGCCCTGATTGCTAGTAAGGACTAAGTGACAAGAGCATCTCCCTTAAGCCTACACTGTGCTGAGTGGACAAAGCATGGTGGTTCCTGGCTCTGCCTTCCAACCCAGACCCAGATCTTTCCAGATCTGCAGAGATATGCATTTTAATAGCACTTGCCCCAGGCTCCAACAGCTGACCAAACTGTCTTCCTGCATTCCATAGACACTTCCATTTCTTCCTCCTTGACACAATGTGGCTAGCTTATACAGCCCATTACATAATATAGAGTGGAGTGATTCTCCTGTCCCACAGGTGGAAGGATGCCCAGTATATTAACAATTAAGAGAGATTTTAGGGCATAAAAGAAGTTATTAGTTCTGTGGCTTCCCACTTAGGTCATGTAAGCTAAAGGTACATTTTACCTGGTTGTCACAGGGACTCCAGATAATCAGGAGAGAAAAGAGGGAATCAGATCACAAACAAGATAATAGGTCTTTCTCCCACTAGAAGGCTGGACAATGGTTCTGTTGTTTTAGGTGTATTATTCCTGAAATTCATTTTAATCTCTTGACAATTTAATAATAATAAAAAGTTTAGTCTTCACAATAAGTCAAATACTTAGAAATGGAGCAAGGAAGAATGCCTTTATGAGCACTATTGTTAGCCAGCATGTCTTCCTTAGTGGTCAGGTGAAAACAACAACAACAACAACAACAAAAACCCAGCAGTATTAGTCAATGTTTTCTATATGAACAGAACTGGTAGAATGAATCTGTCTCCCCCTCTATGTAGGTAGAAAATGGATTTAATAGAATGTCCCACAGGCTGTGGTCTAGTTAGACCAACATTAGCTGTCTATCATTAGAGAGTTGAAGAATCTAGTAGATGTTCAGCCCATGTAGCTGGATGTCTTAGATGGTCTTCAGCATACAATAGAATTCCTAAGAACTAGGCTTTAATGACAGCAAAGGAATGACCTTCCTAGCCACAGCTAGGACAAGCAGGCAAAGAGAAAAAGAACTTCCTTCTTCAATATATGTAGGCTGCCACCAGAAGATGTGGTACAGATTAAAAGTGAATCTCATCACCTCAAAAGATCCAGATTAATGATGGGTCTTCCCACTTCAAAAGTTTCAATTAAGAAAAATCTCTCACAGGTGTATCCAATGCTTTGGTTTTAATTCATTCCAGAGGTAGTCAGTTTGACTTCCCAGAATAGCCACCACAACAGCCAAAATAGAAAAATTGAAAAATATTTCTTACCTATAGGAGGCAAGAAGAACATGGCAGTCATTTCCAAAGCAATGCTGTTTCTAGATGAAGAAAGCATGGGATTTTACATAAGGAGTCTGGACATGTTCCTGTAGAGTTTTGCCTATTCCTAAGCATGGTCAGTTAAACCCAATTCTGAATATCGTCACAATGATAAGAAAATACATTTAGGAAATTCTTACCTTAAAGTCATAAGGAACATATATAAATTATAAAACTGATGAAAAAAGACTCTGGCAGCTGGGCAGTGGTGGCACATGCCTGTAATCCCAGCACTCAGGAAGCAGAGGCAGGTGATCTCTATGAGTCTACAAAGTGAGTTCCAGGACAGCCAAAGCTGTTATACAGAGAAACTCTGTTTCAAGCAAACAAAAATGCCTCTGGCATGTTCATCTTGTACCAAGGTCTTAGCTGAAAATCAAGTAAATGACACTGTGAAAGTAGATTGCTTTGGAACCTATACTACATGTCAATCATGATGTTTGATCTAAAAGATAAATGTACCAGTGCCATAATTCTCACAAATGCAAAGGACAGAGAACACAAATACAGAAAATATCAAGGAAAAGTCACCTATCAGCACTTAGTTGGACAGCTATAAATGAGCTATTATAAACTCAGAACAAAGCTGCTTTTGTCTCTGAGCAGGCTGTCTCAGATGAAGGCCACAGCTACTTTCATGTAAGTCTAGACCTGTCAATCTTGGGATCACACCTAACCTCAAAGGCATGGGACTGATGCTAACTGCTCTAGAGCTAAAGTTAGAACAAACTCCTCCCTGTTTCTGTAGTTGGAAGTTCTGTGTTCTGATCTTCCACAGAACACTTGTGTATAGTTACCATTCTACTGCTATGATGAAACACACCATGTTCAAAAAATTTATAAAAGAAAGCATTAAATTGGGCTTACAGTTCTACAGGGTTACAGTCCATAATGGCCCAGTAAACAAATGGCATAAGGAAAAGCTGAGAGCTCACAATGTGAACCTCAAGCAGGAGGTAGAGAACACACTGGGCATGGTAAGAAGCTTTTGAAGCCTCAAAGTCGACCCACATGACATACCTCCTTTGGAAAGGTAGAGACTCCTCCCCAAACAGTATTCAAACCTATGAATCAATGGGTGTCATTCTCATCTGACCTCCTCATGTTTCCTCAATTCTTAATGGCAATTACTGTTTATCTGACCACATTCTACTATATCCTTAAATGATATTGTTGTTTCAAACATGCAATGGCACAGAATGAACATTCCTATTCTTCAAGAAAGAATCAGAATATAATGAAAAATGAACAGACCAAAGCAAGACAAAAATGCAGCAGGACAAACATCAAATCTTGTAGCCCCTTGTCAGCATCCTGAGATCATTAGATGCCTGCTGCTTTCTCATAGGATGCCCCCCCATGGTCCTCCTATTTCCAATCTCCTGTGTATGGTATTCTATTTCACTTTATTGAAAGTGGGTTAGAGGGACTGGAGAGATTGTTTAGTGGGCAAGATCACTGGCTGCTCTTCCTGCAGTCCCAGGTTTCATTCCTAACACCCACATGACAACTCATAAAATTGTCTGTGAGGACAATTCCATAGGAACCATAGAGCTAAGTAGTTGGATAGAAGTTGCTACCTGGCACCGACTTAGCTGATTGCATGAATGACAGGTTTGTCTATGAGTCTTGACACATAGATTGAAAAATTAGTGAAACAAAAATGTACTTCTGGAGCCGGGCGGTGGTGGCGCATGCCTTTAATCCCAGCACTCAGGAGGCAGAGGCAGGCGGACCTCTGTGAGTTTGAGGCCAGTCTGGTCTACAGAGTGAGATCCAGGACAGGCACCAAAACTACACAGAGAAGCCCTGACTCGAAAAAAAAAAAAAAGTACTTCTGTCCTATGGCAGAACATGATAGAGTTGAGTTACTGTCCTCTTTGCAGCAACAAAATAATTAACAATATGTGATATAAGATATGAAAGGTATATTATAGCTTATAGTTCCAGGGGGGAAATAGTCCAATATGATGGGAAAGATTTGGGAACAGTGTTGGGAGTCTAGCTCCAGAATTGGGTCCAAGGTCAGGAATTAGAGAACAAACAGAAATTTCCAATGGTATAAAACTTGAGTACTCCACAGCAATCCATTTCTCAAAGGAGGCTCCATTTCATAAAGGTTGTACAACTGCAAAATGTCACTGGCAGCTTGGAATCCAGGTTTCAAACTCATGAACTGTGGTGGATATTTCACATTCAAACCATAAAAGTGAATTCCAGAGCCAAATATTAGTGACAATGATCAAGGAACACAGATTAGATTAACACAAAATCCGTATTCCAAAATAACAGATTAACAATAAGAGAACTAAGAACATTATTAATCAAGGCATTTAAAATACATGAAAGAAGAGAAGACTCATGATGGAGACAGGGCATCTCTGCAAACAACTGAAAAGCTACAATATGGATGCAGTCCACATGATTCCACAGGAAGTTCAGGACCAATTGGTGGGAAAGGTGGAAAAGAATTTAGCTCATTTTAGGATTAATATTGCACCAAGGAGGTGGACCTGCACAGTGAGGTAGAGAAAGTCCCACTGAGTTTCCAGTAGCTGAGCACCTGCTTCCTGTATTCCAGAAGTGATAAGGAGGTACAGCATGCTGCTGTGTGTAGCTAGAGTTTTCTGCCTGTCAGGACAAATCTGTCACCCGCCAGTCCCACAGCCACTCAGACCCAACCAAGTAAACACAGAGACTTATATTGCTTACAAACTGTATGGCCGTGGCAGGCTTCTTGCTAATTGTTCTTATATCTTAAATTAATCCATTTCTATAAATCTATACCTTGCCACGTGGCTCGTGGTTACCAGCATCTTCACATGCTGCTTGTCATGGCAGTGGCTGGCAGTGACTCCTTCACTCGCTTCCTGTTCTCTTTCTTCTCCTCTGTTAGTCTCGCCTATACTTCCTGCCTGGCCACTGGCCAATCAGTGTTTTATTTATTGACCAATCAGAGCAATTTGACATACAGACCATCCCACAGCACTGTGTTTCTTATTTAATAAGACGGTCGGTTACATCTACAGGTGTGTTCTGATCTATAAGGTCATTTTGAATGTACTTCTGTGATCTAATCAACTCCAAGTCAATTTATAATCAATACTAAGCTCATGATAATGGCACTTCTTCCTTCTAGCATCAAGGTGGAATCAATGCTAACACTAATCTGTAGTGTGACATAGTTGTGTTAATTAAATTAGAGAAATTCTTCTTATAATTTCAAATAGGATCTCATGACAATGTTAGTCTATCCATGGGTGAACATTAAGGTAAAATGGTAATGGGGACTGAGATCCCTCTACAAGTTATTCTGACCTCAGGAGCAGATTATTTTCAATGTCACCATGGAGTTTAGTGTTTCTTTTCTTTTCAGTTTCTCATTTGTAATTGGATCCATGCTAGTGGATCAAGAAGCTCTGTATGAGTGACCGCTGAACCATTTCTCTTTTCTTCTAAAAACCAAGTCTAAGTATAATATGATTTTGTACCTAGGCTACTTTAAGTACTTGTTTACCTCATATGGTGGTCGGAATATTTTGGGGGAAAAGAGCAAGGCACTTTCTCTTTAGTTAGCAATTCACACTGTATCCTATGGTTAAGATTACACCCATCCGTGTGACCTTTAAAAGGGGGGGGGGCTTATTTCCATGGCATGCATCTCCACTAAAATGCTGAATAAACTGAGCAGCTATCTGTGTCTCACACCAACCTAAAACAATAATTAAATAAATGAAAAGACAGTGACATTAGGAATAATCTCCATTTTGACTTCAAGAATTAGTACTCCTTTCTAGGAAAAATGCCCTTTTAGAATGTTTTATTCGTTATTAACTTCTTTGTAACTTATTTGGACATTTACAACATGCTCAAGTTTTTCCTCATGTTTTTCTAATGTCATTTTTCAAGTGATCATCATGTTAAGAGAATACTAACATCTAAAATCTCATTCATCTAAAGTTGTTACCCAGCCCTATTTCAACATCTTTACCAATAAAAAATATATGTCTACAACTTTATACATTTTCTCCTGACTTGCTGGCTGACTTTCTGTCTATCTGGAAAATCCAGTCAGTTTGACCAGCCAGCACGGTCACAGGCATCAAAACTAAAAAAGCACTAGACAGCACTAATGAAATTATATAATAGTAACACGGAAGAGAACTCACACTTCTATGTTGGGGCTCACTATTAAAAGTGTGTTTCGGTAGGAGGCCTTGAGGACATCCATGAATTGACGTCCAGGTTCTTTCCATCTTGAGCAACACGAAGGCGGTGGTATACTCTCATTCCTGTTAAGCTGATAAAGTTACCTGACCCAAAGTAACTTTGGTGGAAAACATTCATTTGACACAATTTTAAGTTACAATCAATCATTCATAAAACATAAATGCAGGAACTCAAGAGCCTAACCCATCACGTGCCCACTCAAGTTCAAAAGGGGAGCGGACACAGATTTGCTCCCTTCTTTTGGCTTCTTCACCCTTAGACAACTCAGAAATCAGTCTACAGTACGACGGTATCCAGAGTAGGCTCCTTATTTTATATCAATCAAAAATCAAGCCAATCTATCACAAATGTGCACACAGGTCAACCTAATCTCCATAATACCCCATTCAAACACTTCCCAAGTGATTTTAGGTTGTATCTAGTTGACAGCTAAAATTAACCAATAAAATTAACACACAATCAGAAACATCCCTATCAAATAAGACACTATCCTCCATGGCCCCCAAAGTCTCATGTTAATCATATAATAAAACACTTTCACCTTCTTAAATCCATATCTTAAAATTTCCAACACTTAAAAATACTACAGTCTCCTAACTGTATACTGTGTGGAAAGAAAAAATTAGTATCATCCCACTGTTTTCAAAAAGGGAAGAATGGGAGCATGACAAATAATCAATCACATTTAAAGAAATCAAAACTCAACAGCTTCCTGTATCATATTGTGCAAATTCTGAGACCTTTAATGATATTCTGGGTTTTCAGGAACTAGGGATGCTCCATGAATGGCTCTGCCATCCCCAGCATACACAGCTTTCCTACTACACAAGCTCTACTCCACATCTGCAGCTCTCCTTGGTCATCTTATGGTCCTAGAATCTACCACACCTCCAGGTGTCCTCTCAGGGCCTATCTGAAAGTGTTTCAAATCTGTTACATGGTCATCAGCTCTCCATGAGCCCTTCAATCTTAAATTGTCAGTCAAAGCACTGAGGCAGAAGAATTCAAACAAATTCCACACCAGTCTGGGCTCTAGCCAGATAGCAAACAGGGGTAGTCTCCATTCCTTCAGCCTACTGTATGTTGATTCTACTTTTGACCTGACAGCTTACTGAATTTGAGGAGATGCAAGGGGAGGAGGAGAGGAGACCCAGGAGACAGGACACCTGGAGGTAATGAGAAAGGACTAGAGGAGACAGGAGAGGACCTGATGGTTCTCGGGCACTGGAGTTGCTGGCTGAACATGATAGAAGAGAAAGTGGTAAGTAGTCTTGAACACATGGGCACAGGAAACAACTTCCAGAATATAACACCAGTAGCACAAATAATAACTGGAACCTCATGAAAATGAAAAGCTTCTGTAAGGTAAAGTACACTGTCAGTAAGACAAAATGTCAGCCTACAGAATGGGAAAAGATCTTTACCAACCCCACATCTGACGAAGGGCTGATCTCCACAAAGAAACTAGACATCAAAATACAAAATAATCCAATTTAAAAAATAGGTACTGATCTAAACAGAAGAATCTCAAATGGCCCAGATAAACTTTAAGAATTGTGCAACATCCTTAGCCATCAGGGGAAAGTGGGGGGGGGGGACCAGTCCCTACACTTATTTACCCCAGGGACTCTTGAGGAATGAGGGATAAGAGACTTAATTAGAAATAAAGAAGAGAGAAACAGAAAGAAAACACAGGATAGACTTGGGTGGGCCTGGATCCTTATATACCGGCCCATAACTTTATTCCAAAGGTCTATTTATAACAATGCCAAGGGCTGGAGCATAAGACCTCCCCCTTGCTAGTTACAAAACACCTGCACTCAGGCCCGTAGTCCAATCATCCTCTCTATGCAGGCCTGCTGTGTAAAGCCACTAGGAAACCTGAAAAAGGGCTTCCATAGCTCCCCCTTTCTTAATACATAAAAATAACTCCCCATTAATAGCTTACAGCAATCTCTAATAGCTGTCACGCCTCCTAGTATGGGAGTAGAGGATGATAAAGATGGCATTTCTTTTTTGGAATGTGTCTAAGGTGACTACATCAGTCTTAACTGCATCAAGCCCTTTCTAAACTAAAAATCTCTTGATGAAATTGTATCCAACTTAAAGAATCCCTTAGCTTCATCATTAACATAACAGGTTAGCATAAATATTGCTATACATAGTTACAATTTTCTCAATCTTACATCTTAGAGCAAACTCTTAACAGAACCATTTTAATTTCTTGCTAACAGGAAAAACTTCTGATGCATATACCTTAAACTTAAATACTTACTTAACTTCACCAAACCATGGTGCACCAATATCAACAGGTTAATTCCTACACTCAATCTACAAACCTACTTTCAAAAACAATTTCTTAATAGAACTATACAAAACATAACATTAATTCACTCAAGCAACATGAAAATGTTTTTTAAATTAAATATACTGAGGAATATTAACTCTCTCTTTTCTTTATATTAAATCTCAAGCCTAGTTAGAAAACTAAATTTCTCTATAAGCAGTTCCATTTTTACATAAACAGTTCCATCATCACTGTTGATAGAGTCTATATGTGTAAGTAAATTCAAACTGTCCCACTGTAATGAAACCATTACTGTCCATTTCATTTCTAGTTCAAAAAGAGTTCCGGTCCCATTCCTGAAAGTTTCTCTGAGCGTTCACAGTCAGGGCCTGGCTCGTCAGCTGCCCTTAGGTCTGCGTAAAGTCTGTGTTCCACCAGTGTGGAAGCTAACAGTTCCAAATACGAAAAGTTCCACAACCATAGTGTTTCAGTTCAAGCAAGTTTCTCTGAAACCTCCGCCACCGCTGCACTTTGCAATCTGTAGCCTTCTGTAACCATGCTACTTCCAGACCAGGCTAGAGAGCTTCACCTCATAGCCATACAGGCTCAAGGCTCTTTCAGCTGCCATGAGCTGAAACTGTGGCCTTCCCGTAGCAACCCTGGCTTTGGGAGGAAAATCCAATTACCTGCATCACTGATGGTCCAAGTGCCCAGGAAACCGGGTCTCAGAATCCTCCATATGCTGTCCTGTTGTATCAACAAATGTAGCCTCAGGGCAACTCCATGATTGCAGTCACATCCCAGTGCTGGGAGTTTGGGCTGCAGTCAGTCTCAGCAGTTCCCACAGAGCCTCAGGCTGGTAGTTCTCACCTCCACAGCTTTCTGCTTTCCAGTGCATCTCAGCTGCTTGTCTGGCATTGACACCATTTTGCTCTTGACCTCCAGAAGCAGTCTGAACTCTGCGGTCTCTGCTGTTTGATGGGAGTGTCTTTAAAGTACTACTGATTCTTGCCAAGACAAGTGTGGTTCTGGCTTTAGCCACAGGCATCCTCTGAGGCCAGGACAATATGGCACCATCGCTAAAGTAACCTTTGCAATCCAGAAAAGGTACAGTGCCCCTTTCTTTGAAGGCAGCTGAACAGGCAGTGGACCAATGGCTTCTGTTGTGCAGTGGAATAGTAGCTGAAACAGTTATTCTTGAAAGAGTAACTAGGCTGACAGAGTCTAACCTCTCAATGGTAGACTGGCATTTAATAAAAGAGATGAAGCCACCCACAAGCCGAGAAGAATGGGATGCATAGAAGAATGGGATGCTGAGATGAAGCCACCCACAAGCCAAGAAGAATGGACAGCTGAATTCTAAAAACATTAGCAATTTCCAGAATTTAAAATCCTGAATCATGACAGGACACTGGTGGAATTCAGGTTTATCTGGTACATGGACTACTCTCACCAAATGTGAGGTCAAACTGTAGGCCTTGTGTACATCCTACTTCACAAATGAATCTGTCAGATACGCTAAGCCTATAGGCTGAAGACAGATGCCCCAACTTTGTAGGGGAACTTTGGATGACTATCCAGGCAGCCAGCTGTCTCTGTCATTCTCGATTTTTGAAAGTTGCTTATAATGCACTTCCTGTTTACTTAGGTAATGTTATATTCTTCTGAGGTCTTTGATGTAGTTGAAGACTAGATAGTTATAACTTTCCTTGGTTATGATGAAAGATAAATTAGATATGGAACTTTAGACTCACAAATATAGAGTAGATAGGATAACTTCTTTAATTTTGCCAAATATAAATAGACTAGATATTATAACTATAATTCTTGCTTGATAACTGTTTTGTTATATGTAATTTTGCTATGTTGAAGTTAAAACCTTCCTTTTGAATAGAAAAAAAAGGGGAAGTGAGAGCAGTGTCTTTTTGTATGCTGTGAAAATATGTTGCTCTGATTGGTTGATAAATAAAGCTATTTGGCCAACGTTGAGGCAGAATAGGGTTAGGCGGGACATTCTAACTAGAGAGGAAGGAGAAGGGAAGAAGAGGAGTCACCGGCCACACACAGAGGAGTCGCCGGCCAGACACAGAGGAAGCAAGATGTGAAGGCAGAACTGAGAAAAGGTACCAAGCCGCGTGGCTAAACATAAATAAGAATTATGGGTTAATTTAACTGTAAGAGCTAGTCAATAGTTAGCCTGGGCTATTGGCTGAGCAGTTTTAATTACTATAAGCCTCTGTGTGTTTACTTGGGTCCAAGCAGCCGCAGGGCCACGGGAGCTGGGCAGGACCAGGAAAACTTCAGCTACAGCTGTTCACCGCTGCTCTGCTTGGTGTTCACTTTTCCCACAGTGTGGCATCACCTTTCTTGTGGCTTAGTGTGTACACTTCTCACTGTGTCTTCTTCACGGCCGAAAGCCTGAAGACCCTAGCCACTAGTGCTGGCTCTGCTTTCACTGGCTCTTGGCATCTGCTGCTTGAGAAGCTACGATGGTCCACGGTCTCAGCAGTGGACACTACTTTCTGCTGCTACTTTCTGAAGCTAGCAGTCTCTGGAACGGCTTCTTGCTATTATTGATGGTTTCTGGAACTGCCAAGTTCACAGTCCACCATGGACATTGCTCTCCATATCCCAGGTTGGGAAAACCTACTCTAAATTACTTTCTTCACCATATCCTTAAACCTAAAGCCTATATGTTCTAAACCTACATATACTTTTTCAAATACCTAACTTAGCAAATACCTAAAAGAGATATATTACTTCTTACTCTTAACTAACTTACACTAGGAAGAATCCCTTAGCAAATTCTCTATAGGGCTACCCTAAACCTATATTTATTAACCTTACCCAAGTCTCACTTAAACCTAAACCTTGCCTAAGTCTTAGTTACATTCTATAGGTCTACTTTATAAACCTTAACATCTAGAAGAGATTCTTAATTATTATCACTTTGTATATAACAGAACTAACTTAACACTAAAGCAAACATCTATAAGATATTTCTTAACACTCAGAAAAGAATTTTTTAACTAAACAATTAACAAGACCAGAAGTATGCAAATCATTTAGTAAAGTTCAGAGTTCATAGTGAAGTTCTGATATTATTCTAAAAGTTCTTGAGAGTTTGAAGTAAGATTTGTCAATGGCTCTTTCAACGCTGGGATTTAGTGAGTTCTGTTGCTATGGAGTTATAACACTTGGTGCTAGGGAACTGTAACATTTTTGGAACAAATGCTACTCCCCAAAGTCATCTTTCCCACCAAGCTCACTCAGCCATTCTGGAACTGGTAGAGATGCACTCTCAGTGATAAATGGTTTCTAACCAGAGGCTGTCCCTTTACCCATATTCATAACAGCTCTCCTGTGCCATAATTTAGACAAATGTTTCTGTTACAGCAGAAAAGCTACCATAAAGCCCCATCTTAGGCTGAGGGTGAAATTCCTGTATTGAACTGCCATAAAGCTCTTAGCAAAAATTCCTTGTGCAGCTATTAGACCATATAAGGCACTGCTTAAAACCTGCATTGATATTACATTTCCCAGAAACCTTTCGGGTATGCTAGCAAACTTTCCAGTTCCCTTTACAGGGTTTTGTAGATGAATTTCTAAACAGTCTTATTAAATAAAAAACACAGAGCCAATACAGAGGTAATAGCCGAAGAGATCAGAGAAGAGCCACGACTAGCCTTATCTTACCACCATGCAGTAGCTTCCATAGGGAAAGCTTCTTCCCATCTAACCTGTGTTTTTATTGCCTTCCTGTTCTGCCTTCTCATTGGCTCTAAGCTCAGACACAAGACTTCGTAGTCACTTCCTGTCTATACATACCTCCAGGTCTCTATGGTTGGTACTGGTATTAAAGGTGTATGTCACCACCCTTGGCTGTGTCCTTGACCACACAGAGACTCTCTGCTTGCCATGTGATCAGATTAAGGGCATGGGCTACCACCGCCTGACTTCTGTTTATGGCTCACTGACCTCTGATCTCCAGGCAAACTTTATTTAATAACATACAAATAAAATATCACATTTCAGCACAAATAAAGTACCACCACATTCCCCTTTTTATTCTAATAAAAAGAAAAGAGAAAAAAAAGTTATAACTAATATAAGAAAAACTATATACAATAAGTACAGTAACTGTATACAATATGTATAAGCAATAAATACTCCCTCCCAAAAAAACTAAAAGCTAAACAAAGGAGATTAGATACAGGGTTCTTGTTTAAAAAAAAAAAAAGAAAAGAAAAAGAAAAAAGAAGACATAGAAAAGGGTAGATCATTGAATCTAGTCTGAAAAAAGGGAAGATATAGAAATTATAAGATAAAAGGCAGATTTTTGGATCTACTAAAAAAAGAGAATATGGATATGATAAGATTAAAAAGGGAGATTACTGAATCTACTTTTTAAAAAGGAACTACTTGTTCTAAATATGATAAGTAATGAAAATTTTTTATCTGAATTTGTCAAATGTTAATGGACTGGACATTGTTAATGTAATTCTTGACTGTATATATTGTATATACTTATTGGATATAGTTTTTTCTTGTATTAGTTATAAGCTTTTTTAATTTTAGACAAAAAAGGGGAAATATGGTGATATTGTGTTCCCCAATATATTGTGCACCCTAATAAACTTATCTGGGGTCAGAGAACAGAACAGTTATTAGATATAGAGGCCAGAAAATGGTGGCATACATGCCTTTAATCCTAGCATTCCAGAGGCAGAGATCTGCCTGGATCTCTGTGAGTTCAAGGCCACACTGCAAACAGCCAAGCATGGTGACACACGCCTTTAATCCCAGGAAGTGATGACAGGAAGCAGAAAGGTATATAAGGCATGAGGACCAGGAACTAGAGCCTGGTTATGCTTTTAGGCTTTTGAGCAGCACAGTTCAGCTGAGATTCATTCGGGTGAGGACTCAGAGGCTTCCAGTTTGAGGATGAAGGATCAGCTGAGAAGTTGGCGAGATGAGGTCAGCTGTGGCTTGTGTTCTGTCTCTCTGATCTTCCAGTGTTCACCCCAATACCTGGCCCTGGGTTTGTTTTTATTAATAAGACCTTTTAAAATTCATGTTACGGAGAGAGATTATGTCTTTTAAGAGAACTTTTAGTTTGAAAGAGAAAGATTAAGTCTTTCCTAAGACTTCTGTTCTCTAAACTTTTTTGGCTTCATGGCCTGGAGGGAACTAATTCTGAGGGTAAGGTGTTGCACTTCTGACTGAGCAGAGGGACTTTTGTTTCCATCCACACCCAATCCAGAGGAAATCTGCTCTGCTGCTTTTTTAGCATTTTAGCTGTGCCCAGGCCAAAAGCTTCCATAGGAATCTTTTTTCTACCTGATAAGCTCAAAGAAGACCTTTTCTCTGCCTGTAAAGCTCAAAGAAGATAGTTTTTTTTCCCAGTTTGCATTTGTAGCCCCTGAAGACTCAGTTTTTCTGTCTAGTAGCCTAATTCATCTTAAGTAAATTTTTTCTACACTACCTTACACTTCTAAGTTTTTCCTGTACTATATTGCTACACTCTACCTTCCTTATTTTTATAGATAGAAGAGAGAGAGAGAGAGAGAGGGAGGGAGAGAGAGAGAGCTCTAATGCTGTAGCCTTGCAGTATTTCACTGCCTACCTATACACCCGAGAATAAAATACTGTTGCCTTCATTTTTTTAATTCCTTATCAGCATGCTTACACTCGCAATGCCCCCACAATCCTTTCACCAAGTTCTAGGGTTATTTTTTTCTTTTTATTCTTTTTCTTTGTCCCTGTTTGGGCATCATCTGTGGGGGACCAGCCCCCAAACTTATTTACCCCAGGGACTCTTGAGGAATGAGGGATAAGAGACTTAGAAATAGAGGAAAGGGAAACAGAGAGAAAACACGGGATAGACTTGAGTGGGCCTGGATCCTTATCCACCAGCCCAGAACTTTATCCCAAAGGTCTATTTATAACAATGCCAAGAGGTAGAGCAAAGGACCTCCCCCTTGCTAGTTACAAACACCTGCACTCAGGCCCGTGGTCCAATCATCCTCTCTATGCAGGCCTGCTGTATAAAGCCGCTAGGAAACCTGAAAATGGGCTCCCACAGAAAAGCAAATCAAAATGACTCCAAGATACCATCTTACACCTGTCAGAATGGCTAAGATAAAAACACTAATGAGGGCTAGAGATATGGCTCAGAGGTTAAGAGCACTGGCTGCTCTTCCAGAGGTATTGAGTTCAATTCCCAGCAACCAATTGGTGGCTCTCAACTTCTATAATGAGATTTAGTGCCCTCTTCTGGTGTGTAGGCATACATGCCAGAACACTGTATACATAATAAACAAACAAATAAATAAATAAATTTTTTTTAAAAAAAGCACTAATGATAGCTTATGTTGGAGAGAATGTGGAGTAAGGGAAACACTCCTCCACTGCTGGCGGTAGTGCAAACTTGTACAGCCACTTTGGAAATTGATATGGCAGTTTCTGAGAAAATTGAGAATCAACTTACCTCAAGATCCAGCTATACCAATCTTAGGCATATACCCAAAGGATGCTCAATCATACCACAAT
>CABHPR010149025.1:0-17035 GCA_902168415.1 Peromyscus melanophrys | reverse complement strand
AGTTTTATTTAAAATTCCATTTCCTATGTTCTATCTCCTAACTGCTATGATTCAGAGTAACTCAGATGTTGCTGAGTAAGCTGCAGTAAGCTCTTTCTGAAAAGCAGTCAAGTTGGTTACCATTACTACATATTTGTTGAGTTTTTGGTTTTAAATCCCCCATATCAACCCCCCCTCAAATGTGTGAATGGCACAATGGATGTGAACAAATGCCCTCAGTCTCTGCAGTCTCTGTTACACAGCTCTCATGGGCTCAACCATTTTCCTTTCTAACTCTACAAGAAGCAGTAAACCTAGCTCTTCAGATTTGACACTAACTTTTAACTATTCAGAGGAGTACATGGCCTATAACCCCAGCACTCAGAAGCTGGGGAAGAAAACTGCCATGAATCAATGGCCAGTCTAGGCTAGATAACAAAACAACAATAACAAAATTCTATTTAGGATAGTAAGAGTAGGCCTAAGAATATCAAGTCACTGAAAAATTCTTTAACCTCAGAGTGGCATGAGCTGCACAACACTTTAAGTAGATCACTCTGGTTCCTATATGGGAAATAACTGTGTAGCAAGAAGGAAAAGCAAAAACAAAAACAACCAGGAGCTCTTACAGAATCACTATAGGAGATGGCAGTGAGGATGAAAATCATCTATTCTAGGTACCAGTAAGCATTCAACCTTGCCACACCAACTCCATAATAGTGGATGGGAGATACGTGTCCTACGGGACTAAGCTCCCTGGAGGTCCCTGGCAGAGTGCCTGCATTATGCTTCCTTCTCAAAGAAGATGAACTTCACAGATCATGAGCTCCCTGGGCTATGGGTTCTGTAAAACTGCTTTTCTGATAATGTTCTAATTAATCTATAAAGCATAGCCAAAATTAATGAATGCTTGGGTTGTAAACTATGGAGAAAAGGGGAAGCTGGACATGGATCTTAATCAGATATAGCAGAATGAGCTATTTCTTAAAGACCCCAAGCCGCTAGATAAAGAAAGTATAAAGGTTCAGGCACTTCTAGGGAATGAACACTCACCCACTAGGAATCCTTTAGGAATCCCAACTAAAGTGATTTATGGCAGAAGACGTTATCTCATAGGAGGCAGATGGTGGGCTCCTCCATTGAGGAAGTTCAGCATGGGAAACTTAAGGACTACAGCAGAACCCCTTCCCCTTACAGGCATAAAAGTACAAGAGTCCATATTTCAGCAGGTAAAAAGGTTTTATATTAAAAGAGATATGTGATTAAAAAAAAAAACTAAAGAACGACTTAGAGAAGATCTGCAGCATCCAAATTGGCTAAGTGGGTCATGAGAACCAAAAAAATAAAAATGTATTATAAACTAAAAAACTGCTGAGATAAGATAAGACACACAGCTACAACCACAAAAAGTCTACACAAGTCTAGAGACTGTACTAAGTTTAAAAAACACAGACTGCTCTTTGGGTCATAAAGTTCTTGTGGGTGAAGGGATATGTCTAGTGCCAATTAATAATTGTGCGCTTGCTGTTTTTTAAAGATGATGCAATTGAATTATTGCCCAGCTCTTGTTGTTCCTTGTATGACTTGATAGTTTTCTTTTCTGTATATAAACTACTGATTTGCAGAAGTAAAATTGCAGCAGATTCAAACCACTTCTGAGTGTGTTGTCTGTCATTTGCTGAATCCTTGCCTTCCTGACTACCCAAGCCCTGATTCTCCTACGGTCGTGGTACCCCCCGATGGGCCAGTCCGTGGCACAACCTGAAGTATAATCCAAGGGCAGAAATGAAGTTTTATGTATAGGGAAGATTCTAGTTTGATACTTTCAACAATAGTGAACTAAAGATTTTGAATGATTTCACCAGTAGACCAGGACAAGCAATAAAGTGATTTCAAAGGTGGCTATGTGAGCAGATGAGAGTGAAAAGGGACTTTGCAATTATCAGTTGTAACAGAAACCCTTAAAGGAGACTGGACATATAAACCTGAAATACCAGGCCTGGCATGATTGACAATTAGTGTCACACCACTTGTTATAGTTTCTCAAAGGTACCAGCTTAGTGTCATCCTCACTCTAGCATCAGTCAAATGACACTCTACCCAAAAATCACACTGCATACACACACAAGAAGAGTTACATTTTCAGCAAATATAACAATCATAACTTTTTTGTTACTTATAAAGCAGAAGCCCTTAAGTATATTACACTAATATTTTTTAATCTAGTTAAATAGAGATTAGTTTCAGACTGTCTTAAACAGTCAAAGTGGACCATCCAAACATTAGTATTATAGAATGGAAATTCAATAAAATTACACTTAATAGCAATTTCTCTAAAAATAAAGCAGAATTGTAAAAATAATGACTTGACAAAAATCTATAAGACAAATGACTTGTTATAATTGTTCAAATATGAAAATTGACAAGCACACATATTTAGACCATGCATGTGCCTATGTGTTTTCTAAAATTAAGAAAAAGTACCAGAGTTGAAACATTAAGACACTAAGAATGCAGATTGTGGATATGGTTCCCGCACTTCAAAACTGTAGGCAGGAGGATCAAAATTCAAGGCCAGCATGGGTCACTGTTTCAAAAAGATGAAAAAATAAAAGCACTACTGTGCAGCTGGTGAGAAAGCTCAGAGGGTAGAGGGCTTGCTGTCAAGCCTGCCCTGAGTTTGATTCCCAGGCACCACATGATATGAGGGAGAGATAGCTTCTGACTTCTACACATGCCCCTACACACGAATATCCAACTGCAATTTTTAAAAAGGGAAAGAAGTGAGGACACTGAGGCAGGAGGATCAAGACTAGGTAAGGCCACTACAATGAAACCCTGTGTCAACAAAAACAAAAACAAAAAAATCAGACTACTTATATTTCAGCCTCACTCTGTTGACAAAAAAATATTTCCTGTGATTTTTTAACTCAAATGAGATTTAATGAATGCAATTCTCTGTGTTGTTTTAAAGCATGATTTTTTTAAAGAAAGAAAAGTATTTCTGTTTTCACTAGACCAAAAATACTTATTAGTCAATCAAATTATTGAAATACAATTATTAGTATATTAAATTCTGTACCAAATTTTCAACTCCTTTTGTTAAAATATAATAAAGAAGCTTTATCATAAGAAGGGCAAGGATTGAAACATCTCTTTAAATAGAAAACACTAGCATGTAACAACCTGGCCTAGAGCTACACATGTATACTGTACTAAAATGTCCACAGTCCTAAATTTGACATTACAAATTAGTTAGGTAAAAACTACTCACTGAGGATAGTTTAATGAAGGTATTATGAGGATCAAAGCCAAGTTTTAAACTAGTTGATCCCATAGTAAACACTACCAAATAAGTTTTCTGTTTGTCTCACTTCTGAGTTTAGAACTTACCAGCATAGAGAGAATTTCCAGACTCTCCTAGCAATAGTTTTCCATTTTATTTCCTCCTTTGTAAAATTGAAATAATAGAGATACTATTTATGCTACTTTCCAATGTCAACATTAGGGTCAATTATATCTCAGCAGTTTCTTTTGTTAATTCAAAACACTCTTTAAATGTACCTCAAAGAGCATAAGGCCACCCTGAATATCATCTATGATCAGTAATGAGTAATTCTCCAAAACAAAAGTTTTCAGTACCTTTTGATGTTTGGGGTATCTCTTTAGACTTTACCAGCTAAGCTTGTATCATCCATAAGGCTTTTCAACATTTTGACAAGTTTACAGATTTTCTCATGAGGCATGCTCAACATACCCATTGAATATATGAGAAGATGAGAACAGATTTCCAGAATGGATGAAATAAAAAACATCATATAGCTAGAAACTTGAAAATCTTTCGAAGTAATATTTACTCTCTAAAACATGCAGTTTTTCTGTCTCCTGAAAACTATTTTAAGTAATGGAATATATAATTTACTAAAGTCCCACAAATTCAGGAACTAATAAATATTCAACAGAAACACTGCTCAACATAAAAAAAAAATGGCATCTACCACATACTCCAAAAATACTTATTCACTCTAATTCCTGGAGGATAGGAATTGATATTCCAAGACTGAAGTTCTATGAATAGATTCATGGAATCCCTACAAAGACATCACAGCTTTCCTTCCTATGCTATTTGTACCATTCTTAAATTTCTTGTTTAAGTTTTCTAAAATTGTAAGAATCCTCTCAAAACTTTCTTTTATTTTGTTTTTGAACACAATGAAAATAAAAACAGATCCAAAAACTGTGGATCATTCCTCTAATCCCATAACTCAGGAGACTGAGGCTGTGGGGTAATCACATAGTAACCCTGTCCCAAAGAAAGACAAAGAAAAAGTAGACACTACATGTACATGTATAATGAACTTCAAAGATATACTGAGTTCTAGAATAAAGAATGATTTTATAAGAATCAGGTGGGTCTCTGTGGGTTTGGACCAGCCTGGTCTACAATATCAAGATCCATTCCAGCCAATTCTATACTAAGAACCAAATTCTGAATTTAAAAAAAAAAATTATTTTATGGTATGTTCTATTCCTGCTGTAAAGAACTATGAAAGAATGGAGTTTTGTTATCTGTTATATTCCAGGAGAAGACAGATATATGGTAGAACTGAGTTACAAAGTGAGAGATAATTTAGCAAATGACTAAGTTTGAAAAATGACTAACAAACTGCTTGCAAATGGAAGTAATCAACAAGGATACACATGAAAAGGAAATTAAAGCCAACAAGTACTTATGAGTTCACTTAATAAGGAAAATAAAAATTTTTTAAAATTACAAAAATATAAGCAACTAAACCACCACTAGGCCCAAGTGTACAGCTCCTTTCTCAGGACAGGTAGACATGTCCAAGATCTCCCTTGAATAGAGACGTGTTTTTGACTCGGGTACCCTGTATAATAATGGACCTGATTATTAGACTTGCTAAGAACAGCTAAGAAGCCATTACGGACATCTCCACTGTTCTGTCTTTCAGCATGGCACAATTGCAATCAATGAATTATGAGATTGCTAGGGATATTGAGATCCTGGGAGGACATAGAGAGAGAGTTCAATGTTTATCAGCTGTACTCAAAGCAGACACCATTGCCTATACCCATAAAGCTACCAAGTTTTAAAAACGCTCTTTATTTGAAGTGACTGGTAGGATATTTAGATATGACTGTCTTTGCCTCCCCACATGAACTTATTCCACTGGATAAGAGAGCACTTGTCTTTTTGTACACATCATGTTGGCTGTTTTGGCATATAATTCCTTATGATTATTTTGGGCTTGTTTAATGAACTTAATTTTAGGAGGAACAATGACAACAAGCTCCAGAGACTACTATCACACCTAAAGGAACAAACCATCTATGCATGATTCCAGCAGACACATCTGTACAAACTGATTGAAGAAGTTCTTCAGGAATTGTTTCATCTCCATGATGACACCTCAGGCCAGGAACATTATATTCCAGATTCTTGGTTCAGCCCCACAATGTCATTGCCATCTCTGCCAAAACACAGGAGTCTATATGCATTGGTCATACACGAGGGATGGATGGCTAGAAGACTCAGCAGACTTCCTGGTGCTTTATATTTATTATTTGTTTTTTCATAATGTTAACATACAAAAATCTGAGAAACAACAATGGAAGCTAATTATGAAGATTACTGGACTCTTAGTTGCTTTTTTCATTAATAAAGGAAGAAATACCTCTCCCATGGCCATAAACCACATTCTCCTACTTGACACTGATCAGGTTAGGGTGATGCTATACAATGATTGGCTTAGCTCAGTCTTTTTTTTTTTTTTTTTGGTTTTTCGAGACAGGGTTTCCCTGTGTAGCTTTGCGCCTTTCCTGGAACTCACTTGGTAGCCCAGGCTGGCCTCAAACTCACGGAGATCCGCCTGGCTCTGCCTCCCGAGTGCTGGGATTAAAGGCATGCGCCACCATCGCCCGGCTTAGCTCAGTCTTATAGCTCCAACCCTACTATAACCCCCATTTACAACATTTTGTTTGAAAGTGATTGTATTTCCTTTTATTTCTGAATGTGTTTTCAATTTGGTGCATATCAAACCTGTAGAAAATATAAATTTGAGAAAATATGTATATGTCAGATGGATCATAACAATTTCCTGTGATCTATACTGTTTCAACATTTAATAATTGTATGTTTTAGTGCCTGAGATTTATTTTCCTGCATTTATTTGTCTATGAGTAATTTGAATATACAATGTATGCCTTCTCCTTTTCCTTTTTGTTGCCTGAATTTGAAAATTGCTGTGAAATTGTTAATAATTCTTATATGTGGTCCCCATCAGCACTGTGTATGCCTCAAAGGACTAGGTGATGGAATGTAATGAACATAGGGGGGAAAAAGCCTTTTTGTTTTGCTTTTTTTCTTTTTTTGCTTAAAAATTTTCATTTATTTTACATACTGACCACAGTTTCCCCTCCGTCTTCTCCCCGTTTCCTCCCCTCACCTCCCATCTATCCCCCATCCACTCCTCCTCCATCTCCATTCAGAAAGAGGCAGGCCTCCCATGGGAGTCAACAAAGTATGGCACAGCAAGCTGAGGCAGGACCAAGCTCCTCTCCCTGCATCAAGGCTGGACAAAGCAACCCAGCATGGGGAATAGGTTCCCAAAAGCCAGCTCAAGTGCCAGGGACAGGTCCTGATCTCACTGCTAAGAGCCCCACAAATACACCAAGCTACACAACTATCACACACATGCAGAGGGCCTAGATCAGTTCCATGCAGGCTCCCTAGCATAAGTCCAGAGTCTGTGAGCTCCCATGAGCGCAGGTCAGCTGTCTCTGTGGGTTCCCCTGTGATGACCTTGATCCCCCGGGCTCCTCCTCCCTGTCTTCAACAGGATTCCTGGAGCTCTGCCCAGTGCTTGGCTGTGGATCTCTGCACCTGTTTCCATCAGTTACTGGATGAATGCTCTCTGATGACAATTAGGGTAGTCACCAATCTGATTACAGGAGAAGAGAAGGCCAGTTCAGGCACCCTCTCCACTATTGCTAGGAGTCTTAGCTGGGGTCATCCTTGTGAATTCCTGTGAGTTTCCCTGGCACCAGTTTCCTCCCTAATCCCAAAATGGCCCCCACATCAAGATATCTCTTGCTTTACTATCTCCTTTCATCCACCCCCAACCTGCCTAACATGATCCCTCATTTTCCCACCCCCCTATTATCCCCCCAATACCTACAGTTTGTGCAGAAGATCTCTTCTACTATACCTAGCAAAACTTTCAATCACCATAGATGGAGATAACAAGAAATTTCATGACAAAACTAGTTTTAAACAATACCTATCCATAAACCCAGCCCTACAGAAAGTACTAGAAGGAGAACTCCAACCCAAGGAAGTTAGCTGCACCCATGAAAACACAGGTAATAGATAATCTCAAACCAGGAAACCCAAAGAAAGAAAACACATACACACACACACACACACACACACACACACACACACACACCCCCCTACCTACTACCACCCAAACCAAAAAGATAACAAGAATTAACAACCATTGGGGATTAATATTTCTTAATATCAATGGGCTCAATTTGCCAATAAAAAGACATAGGTGCATAGAATGGATATGAAGACAGGATACATCCTTCTGCTGCATACAAGAAACACACCTCAACATCAAAAACATCAAAGACAGACATTACCTCAGAGTAAAGGGTTGGGAAGATTTTCAATCAAATGGATCTAAGAAGCAAGCCAGTATAGCTACCCTAATTTCTAACAAAATAGACTTCAAACTAAATTAATCAAAAGAGATGGAGAAGGACATTTCATATTCATCAAGGGAAAAATTCATTAAGATGAAGTATAAATTCTCAACATCTATGCCCAAATACAAGGGCACCCAACATTTCTAAAAGAAACATTACTAAAACTTAATCACACATCAAACTCCACACATTAATATTAGGAGACTTCAACACCCTACCCTCACAAATGGACAGATCTGCCAGACAGAAACTTAACAGAGAAACAAAGAACTAACAGATATTATGACTCAAATGGACTTAATAGACATCTACAGAACATTTCACCCAAACACAAAAGAGTATACCTTCTCAGCATATCATGGAACCTTCTCTAAAATTGACCACACACTCAGTCACAAAGCAAATCTCAACAGATACCAAAAAAAAAAAAATTAGAATAACCCCCTGTATGTTATCAGATCACCATGGATAAAAGTTAGGGTTCAACAACACACAAACTACAGAAAGCCTACAAACTCATGGAAACTGAACAACTCTCAACTGAATTACCATTAGGTCAAGGAAGAAATAAAGAGAGAAATTAAAGATGTCTAGAATTCAATGAAAATGAATCCATAACATATCCAAACTTAAGGGACACTATGAAAGCAGTGCTAAGTTCAGAGCACTGCCTACATAAAGAATCTGGAGAAATCTCACACTTGTGACTTAACAGAATATCTAAAAGCTCTAGAACAAAAAGAAAACTCACCCAGGAGGAGTAGATGACAGGAAATAGTCAAACTCCAGGCTGAAATCAATAAAATAGAAACAAAGAGAACAATACAAAGAATCAATGAAACAAAGAGTTGCTTCTTTGAGAAAATCAACAAGACAGACAAACCCTTATCCAAACTAACCAAAAGGAAGGGAAGGAATATTTAAATTAACGAAGTCAGCAATGAAAAGGGGGACATAACAACAGACACTGAGGAAATCCAGACAATCTTTGAGTAACACTTCAAAAACCTCTACTCCATAAAATTGGAAAATCTAAAAGAAACTGACAATTTCCTTGATAGGTACCACATACTAAAATTAAATCAAGACCAGATAAACAATTCAAATAGACCTATAACCCCTAAGGAAATAAAAACAGTCATTAAAACTCTCCCCTACCCTCGCCCCAAAAAAACCCCAGGACCAGATGGTTTCAGTGTAGAATTCTACCAGAATTTCAAAGAGCTCATACCAATACTCCTTAAATTGTTCCACACAATAGAAACAGGAGGAACATTGCCAAATTCTTTTTATGAGGCTACAGTTACCCTGATACTCAAACCACACAAAGATGTAACAAAGGAAGAGAATTACAGACCAATCTCCCTCATAAACACTGATGCAAAAATACTCAATAAAATACTGGCAAACCGAATCAAAGAACACATGAAAAAAAAATCAACAACCATGATCAAATAGGCTTCATTCCAGAGATGCACGGATGGTTCAACATATGAAAATCTGTCAATGTAATCCACCATAAAAATAAACTGGAAAAAAAAAAACACATGATTATCTCATTAGATGCTGAAAAAAAGCCTTTTAGACATATAAAAACAGCTTAATCACAAACCCCACTACATCCAAGGCTGTACCTGAAAACCAGAATCCAGTGATATCACTCACTCCAGATAATCAGGCACAGTCCTAGAACCACATGATGCCCACTGGACAATATATAAATACAGACCACGAGTAATGCTTTACTCTGCACATGTGGAGAGACATCATCTTGATTAGCCCTGGGGCTAGAGTATCTCAACCAGGATCCTGACCCTTGAATCAGAGACTTCTGTTAGAGAAGAAACCTGAACTTAAGCTAAGATAGAGGTGAGCAGCATTGGTGAGATAAGTTTAGGACCATAGTTGGGAATTTAGAGTGTGAACTATGTACAATGACCATCTACATAATAAAATATAAGTTTTGTTATATTAACTATGCATATCTACCTTCTTGTTCATAAAAGTTAGGATCACTTTCCTATGGTTGATGATTAGATGTAAGTCTGCATCAGAGTGAAGAAAGGAAAACTTTTCCAAACCAAATGCAACATAACAGATTTTTAAAGAAACAATGTATGATTTGTATTATATACCTAAAGCAACTTGTTTTGCTCTAATTCTTTATAAGTCACAAGAACTTTTGGAAACAAATATATCTCCCTTTTTTATGTGTATGTTTGTATGTTTGAGAGAATGTTTTCCATAAGTGTACAGGTGACACACCAGAAAAAAGGCCATCAGAACCCCTGAACCTGG
The DNA here is from genome assembly GCA_902168415.1 of Peromyscus melanophrys. Classification (NCBI taxonomy): domain Eukaryota; kingdom Metazoa; phylum Chordata; class Mammalia; order Rodentia; family Cricetidae; genus Peromyscus; species Peromyscus melanophrys. Next base: position 7,024 of record CABHPR010149025.1, on the reverse strand, counting down.
AGTAGCAGTGGTTATGAGCCTCCTGATTTGGGTGCTGAGATCTGAAATCATGTCATTCCCAAGAATAATTTATGCTGAGTGACCTACCAAGCTCATAATACTTTTTAGCCAATAATCTAAAAGTCTTTCATGGATTAACAACAACAAAACCTAAATAAATAAAGAATATAAATGATCCTTGGGAACATGGTGCATTAATATTAAGATGTTGTTTACGGTCATTTTGCACCATAAATTGAATCCAAAGACAAAGACAATGCCAGTTTATAAGAAGAAAGCTGATTCTAAAGCTATATGCAAAGTGGAAACACTCAGAATGCTCAATGGGATTATGAAAATCATTACACACATTCATACAATGTGACTTTTATATTTACCGCAAAAGCTACAATAATCAAGAATGTGTACAATATTTGTTGAAAGAGTAAAGAGGATGGAGAGAAAAAGCCAAGAACAAAAGCAGGAATATAGAGTCACCTTTTAATCAAAAGACAAAAGGAAACTCAGTCAGGAAAAGTGTGATCTTGACCAGTGTTACCTAGGATTCAATGTGTACAGAAATTAAATAAACACAGATCTTACAACTCCAACAAAATTAACTCAAAGTGACCCTTAAACTGTTAACTTGCTGACCCTCCAGCTATTGATATTTCTTCCAGAAAGGCCACATGCTCTAGAGCCCTCTCTGCAAATGGAGGTGATCTCCTCCAGAGCCTACTGTGGCTCTACAGTCCCTCATGTCGCCTTATGGTTTCAGGTAAACCCCGCACCAACGATGCCCAATCACAAAAAAAATGCTGAAGAATAATTTAATGTCTGCTTTCTGACGCATGGATTATGTCACAAGACATGCATGGCATCTGCCCTATTCACCTGCCCAATATCATACAAACCTGAGAAACCTCTACAGCTCAGAAACTCCGTTTGTGCCCTGGAACTCAATTTCATTGAATCCCACCATGGTGGCTGGCAGTAGCAGAAAGTAGAAAACATTCTAATCATGTATTGCTGAAGGATGATGCCCATCACCCCCTCTCTACCAGTTTCTAAACTATCTGTAACATTTGAAAGACAAACCAAAAAGTGGAATGTAACATTTAGAACTTCTAGAAACCAGACCTTTTCCAATCTTTCTTCCCACTGCACAACAAAAGCAATGAGTGTGTGTGCACACTGGACTGTAGTGGGTAGCCATTCCAGCTTTGGTCTGGAAGTTCCACCCCCATTGAGGCTTTGGTAACTGTCACGCCTACAAGGCGGGGGCCAAGGGAGGGCCCCGAAGACCGGGGAGCAGGATGTACAGCACTCTCTTGCTGCTGGAGGCTGGACGTGAGAGGTGGCCGGAGGAGAGTTCTCCAGAGAACATCGCCGCCGGACTACACTGCGTCTTTCACAGAACCCTCAATCTACCTATCCCTTCATTTGTAAGTTACGCCTTTAAATAAATCTCCTTTTAACTACGTGGAGTGGCCTTAATAATTACACCAATATTGGACAGTGATATTACAAGTTCATAGTCTCCCATGTCAGGATGGCAGAGCCTCCTCATCCCCAGGGAATCTACACTCAACAAAGCTCAGAGGTTGAGGGCCACTGACCAGGTCACCACAGGGACCAAGAGAACCTCAGTCTGGCTCATGATCCATCCCAGTCCAAGCAGCTCTGACAGCTCAGCCAACTTGCTCTTCTTGGTCTGGGGACAGTGGCCCCCACACTCACCATGGCATGGCTGGTGGTCTTCCTTTTCAGCTCCCTACAGCAGAACAAGTGGAAACTCCTGGAAAGAACCTGTAAGCTACCTCCCTGGTGCTCCTGATTGCTAAGCCTTCCCCAAAGTCCCTCGTTATCTTGGACCACCCAGCTGGGCTTCAGGACATTAGCAGTCTCCCTACTGGGTTAGCAGAGATCAAATGACTCAAACCACACAAGCCCTTCCAGCTCTACCCTTCCACACTATGGTCAGACAGGGCCCTAATCTGGGAAATTTGTAGTTTAGTAAAATCCTCCAATCTCCCAGAGCACTTCCTGTTCCTCTTCCAAGGCACAGGATCCTATGTGCGCACATTCCATTACACACTCAATGTATAGTGAAACCAATCCTTTGTCTCATAGCTGGGAGGTCCTACAACCAAACTCAGGTCCCATCCAAACAGTAACTGTTGTTAAACAAACAGAGGCTATGGATTAGAACACAATGAAGGGTCTATAGGAGGGCTTAGAGGCAGGAGAGAAAATGGAAATGATAAAATTATAATTCCCAAAAAATATGTTAAAAAGTTGAAACAGGCTTTATGGCCATGTCCTCCAGAGACTAGGGATTTGTCTTAGAACACACCAAGCACTGCCCATGCCATTCTCTCAGGCTGTACATTTTAAACCTGGAAAACAGTCATATTAGGCAGGGTGACATTTTATCCAGTTCTTCTATTTAGGCTGAACTGGTGTAACTACAGTAGTTTGGTTTCATGGTAAGTTCAGTTTTTTATCCAGATTCTTGATTACCTGGTCTGTGGACCCAAGCAATGGCCAGTTAGAATATTTATGGAACATCTAAAATTGATTCCCTCACTACTCATTGATAATGTCAACTACTGTCAAAGCACAAAAGCTTCCACCCTCCTTTTTGCCTATCCCTTTCTGTGCTGTGACTACATCTGTTTTACAGTTGGTCAGTTACACAGGTCCCACTTCATTTATAAATTCTCAATAAAATCTAGAGAAGTTGGAGGATACTCATTCACTGTTCTATTTTTCCTTCCCATAGACCAGTCAAGGCCCAGCCTGGAAGGAGTTGCAGGACTGTCTTTCCAGTACTGGGCAGCAAAGGGAGGACTAGGTGTTCAAAGCAATTCTCAATTAAATAGTGTGAAGCAAGCATGAGCTACAGGAAACATTGATCTAAACCAGTGGTTCTCACCCTTCCTAATGCTGTGACTCTTTAATACAGTTCCTCATGATGTGGTGACTCCCCCCAATCACAAAATTATTTTTCAATGCTACTTCACAACTATAATTTTGCTGTTATGAATTGTAATAGAAATGTCTGTGTTTTCCCGAGGTCTTAAGCTAGTCCTGTGATAGGGTCATTTGATCCCCCAAAGGGAGCTGTGACCCCGAAGTTGAGAACCACTGCTCTAAACTGATATAAATAAATAAACAAATAAACAAATAGCACTTAAGAAAAAAATGGAATAAAATTCTTAAACCGGAAACATTGATAAATAGAAACAAATAGAGACTAGGACAGTAATGCATTTAAAGAAAGTGAAATTTAAACAATGATATCAATAATTGGCTTTTTAAAATGATGAAAATAATTGGAAGAATACTTAGGTATACTGACTTTGAAACAGAGTAGGCACTTCCCTGGTAGAGAGAATGCCATTAATACGAGACTGTATGACTTTGTTCCATGTAAAATGTTAGCCACTGAGCGCTGTAAGCCTTCGTCTCAAACCTCTCAGCTGACTTAACCTTGTCAACTCAGATTGCACATATCTGCATAGAAGAGTTTGCTAATTGGAAACTGAATACTTAGTAGTTCAAGCTATCCTCCCTATACTGTATACTCACCAATTCTGTTTTCATTCACATGGAAGGAATTTGTTGTTCAAATCTTAAAAGGTCTTACAATAAAAACCAGATATTGGGGCAAGAGCTGAAAGATCAAAGAAGCAGAGCAAGCCACAGTCACCACCTATTACCTCACCAACTCCACAAAACCTCTGACTGAAATCCTGAGTCCTCATCCGGAAGAGTCTTAGCTGAACTGCCTTATATACCTTTCTCCACCCTGCCATTTTACTTCCTGGGATTAAAGGCATGTGTGCTTCCCAAGCAAAGGCATGAGATCTCAAGTGCTGAGATTAAAGGTGTGTGCCACCACTGCCTGGCTCTGTTTCTCTCCTATACTGGATCAATCTCATGTAGCCTACTGTGGCCTTGAACTCACAAAGATCCAGACAGATCTCTGCCTCCTGAGTGATAGGATTAAGGGTGTGTGCTACCATTGCCTGACCTCTATGTCTAATCTAGTGGCTGGCTTTGTCCTCTGATCCTCGGGCAAGTTTATTAGGGTACACAATATATCATCACAGGAATTAATGCCTGATAGGTAATTACACAGAAAGTCACTCACAGTGCTCCATCAAGTCCTTCTTTGTAATGGAGACCCCTGTAACTCTCTGCCTTAAACTTCAGTCTATGAACTAGATATTATCTTGTCTGTTTCCCCCTGCAGTATACCCAGTACACTTCCTTCTCTTCTGGTCTGAAAGGAGAAGCCATACTCCACACACAAATCATTTTCCTGTTACCTCAAAGTACAGCCCACTATGTGACTCAAACTGGTAATTTTAAAACTCTGTAGTGCTACAGACCTGTAATCCAAGAATTTAGGATGGCTAGTCAGAAGGGCAGCAAGTGCAATGCTCTGTGGTGCTCCAGAAAGTGTTCAAATCCACTTCAATCAATATCAGAGACCTTGATGCAAAACCACTTTTGAAAACGGCTGGAGATGCAGCTGTTCTAGAATTACTATACCTTCATGGCAGACCAAGACTTAATGTTGGTTGTGACCCTGTAATTGCCCCTTGAGCAGCAAGTTAGAGGCCTTTGATGGGGCGGTAGGCCTTTTGGTGGGTTGTAAATCAGGGTTGTCTCATTTGTTATGGGAATATAGCTTAATGGCTGATTAATCCTGGTGAACAAATATTTACATCTTATCATACTAATCTCTAACAGGCATGGTTAGCATATTACTTACCTTATCTTTGGGGTATCTGGGATGCAGCCCTCTCCTTCCTAAATTCTACGTTGTGTGACTTCAAGTCTCCTAAGAATTGGTAAATCCTTATGCCATCAATTCTATTCTTCTACATTACAGTTTAGCAGTGGGACCTATTCTACACTGGAGATACCATTTACAAGCTCCACAAAATTAACCCCAGATGGATCTTAAACCTAAATGTTAAGTGTTAAAAGTGCAGAGCTTCTGGAAGATACTAGAGAGACCAGTACTCTCCAAGTTTGGCAAATTTGGTGATGTCTCTCCACATGTGACAATATAAGCACTACAAGCACTAGCATTTCACAGTAATCTCAACAAAGAGATTTCTAAGCACAGTTCTGCTCCCAATGCTCTGCGCAGACACAGTCCAGGGAGTGAAGTTGTTCAGAGGCTGCCAGCCTGGCCCAGGGAGTTGCAGGGATCACACAGGGCCATGCTGGACCAGGCAGGACCAGGCCGGAACACGCGAACTCTGTGTCTGGCCACTGGCTCCCACCTAGCCAGGGGAGGACGCACCACGCAGGCTTTCAAGCCTCAGGCGGCTGCTCCACCTAGTCTTCCGACGACCAGCCACTCCTCCCAGCATTGGGACAGCAGCCCTCACTCACCATGGCCGGCCACTCCTCCCCACATGGGGGCAGCAGCCCCTCACTCACCTTGGCCCACCGCTCCTCCCTGTCTGTGGAAAGCAACGCCTCGCTCACCATGGTGCGGCTGCTGAGCACACTCGCGCGCTCCCCAGTACCCAAGGCACAGTACACGCAACGATTTCCGACTTCCTCAGAAGAGCTAAACCAGAAGCCTGGCTCCCGGAAGAACCCTCCCATCTGACGGACGGGTTCTCTGGAGGCTCTGATTGGCTACTGAGGCCTGAGTGACAGAACCAGGTGAGCAGAAGGAACACAGCATAGTGGTTCCCAGCCCTGGCTTCCAATCTAAGGACAAACCTATCCCCCCCATTGGCTGGAGATTTGTGCCAAATTCAACTGCAAGTCTCTTGTTAATGTAAATCAATGGGTTCAGTTTTAAAGGAAGTATACAAATTCAGAAGGAGGCTAATCAGCCAATGTTGCATAAGAGGAACATGGGGTAACTCAAGAATATTATAAACAAAACCCACAGTGGCATTAGGACTGATAACCAAAGCCCCTTGTGTGGAAAGTGTTGGGTTCTCAAGATCTGAAGCAACGTCTTCCAAAAGGCCCCAGCCCCAGCCCATTACAAACTCTCCCAAGCATATTCTGGGTATTAGAGATGGAGCTCCGTTTTTTTTTTTTTGTTTGTTTGTTTTTTGTTGTTGTTGTTGTTTTTTTGGTCAGGGCCTTTGAGAAACCTCCCAAGCCTAGGCAGGTTGCCAAACTCAGAGAAGCCTAGTTTCAAGTATCATCTAGAAGTTCTGCACTTTGCATTTGACATTTACATCTAAGATCCATTTGGAGTTAATTTGTGGAGGTTATAAATGGTATCTCACGTGCTGGGTAGCACTCCACTATAAGCTGTGATGTAGAAGAGTAGAAGTGGTGCTATAAAGGATTGACCAATGCTTAGGAGATAGTAATTCACACAAAGTAGAATTCAGCTAAGGGAGGGCTGCCTCTAAAATTCCCCAAAGATTAGTAGTATATTAATCAAGTCTGTTAGAGATTAGGATGCTAGGATGTAAATGTTTATTCACCTTTTATGTTTACTGTTATTGACCACATTCCTGTAGTAAAAACAGCTAATGGGGATGCTAATCCATGGAGAGGATAGAGAGACCCTCTGTGTAAAGATCTCACTATAGTAAGCTGGGAATCATAGTTTTAAAAGAGATTTCTTAGTTGTGTTGTACTGGATGCTGTAGACATCAATTTCATGATATTTTGTTACATATTTGCTGTTTCTTGGTATTGACTACATACTCACATTAAAATCCAAAAGCATGGTTAGAGTAGTGATGCCATGTATTTATTATATGAAGACCAACCTGGGGTTTCCCTAAGGTTTAGTTTAACAGATTGTACCTAGGAAATATTAAATTATGACATTATCTTAGACACAGTTTTTATTCAGCTTTCTTTTATTTAATTGTTGTTGCTCAGCATTATCTTAAGACAAACAATTGCTACCTTCCTATGATCATCTGTGCCTGCTTACAAAGGCTGTCCACCACCAGGTTTGCTGACTGTTAACATTCCATAATACAAGGAGATATCTCCTCTTTCTAAGTATACAGCCTCTTTCCCAGGCAACTGT
>CABHPR010149023.1:33970-63011 GCA_902168415.1 Peromyscus melanophrys | reverse complement strand
AAATAAATAAATAAATAAATAAATAAATAAATAAATAAATAAATAAATAAAAGCATAGCTAAAAACTAGAATCCTAGAGAGCTGTAACTAGATAGCTAGAATGGAAAGTTCCATGGAAGCAAGATATTTCTACCTTTATTTTTTCTCATTATCAGTTAATTCTCAAAAACACTTGATGAATTAGCAAACACACACGCACTCACACAAACACACACTCACACACTTCTTAATGAGCACATACATTTTATATAATACACCAATCTTCCAGTTGTTGTTTTTATTATAAATGAACTTAAAAATATGACCTTGATTTCTACATATCTACATACTCTCATCTAAAGTACATAGTACTGGGTTCATGCAGGCACTATAATGCAGATTCTAATTCATAGGAAAATTATTATTACTATTGAAATATAAACACACCCAGTCTTAGCCTATTGACAGTTGGTTTATTCGTCATCTAGTACATGAAGGGGGTCTAGCAGTTCCATATCAGTCATGTGTTTGAAGACACACTGTGAATCACAGGCTTCTTGTTTGGAGGGGAGAAGGAATAGGTCATTAGAAGTGGAATGGCCTCTAGCTTTCTCCAATGATGAAGTGCTTCCTTCTACAGAATGCCCTGGACTGAGTTCCAGGTTTCTTAGGGACACATGGGGACTCTGAAGAAGTTCCCATGACCCCTGCATGGCAGGGGCTCCATCCCAGACCTCTGATTAGGCACCAACCACGACCAAACACAGAGAGATCCTTTATTAAGTAGGGAAGAAAAGTTAAATTGGCTGCTTTCTGACTCAGGCAGAAAAACAGCAGCAATGACCTTGCAGGTGTAATTTTTAAGAAGAGAAAAAGAGGAGGTCTGTGTTAGAACGATCTAGGATATGATGTAAAATAAGATTGGGGATAAGGGAGAAGGGGAAGGGGGCAGGGATATTTGTCCCAGAGGGACAAAAGACTGCCTCTGGATAGAGGGCCCATAGGCAAATGGTGGTTTATAAAGGTAATATGGGAAATACCATATTAGGATGAGGTTTTTAATTTTAATTGATCATGTTAATTAGGTGAGCCAAAAGGGAGTTTTTGACTGCTGGACTTCAATACTTTGATAGCTGGACCAGGTAGTCATCCTCAAGAGGAGGAAGTGGCCAAATAAGGGAATAAAACTTGGTGTCTAGCTTTAGGAATACAATCTAACAGTTTTTAGCAAGGCAGAGGATATGGGGGAGAAGGGCAAGGCCTGCCAGAGCCACATGCTAACGTACACTACTGTCTCTTCAGACCCTTTGTGGGGGACAAGTCCATCTGAGGGTACTTCTTATTCAAGTTCTTTGTTAATATTCCCCCATTCACCCCAACTTTCTTTCACCCTGATCTACAAACAGGGAGAAAAAAGAAGAGACTGGGGAGGAAAGTGAGAGAGGGAGGCAACTGAGCTAGGCAATGAAGGAGTGAGCTAAACTCTGAGGCTAAGTTTCTGTCCTTCTCTCCAGCTAGTCAGGAGGCCTGCAATCTGCACACATCCATTCAGTTGGAACATGGAGTTTTATATCCTGGGCACACCCAAGCAGAAGATAAGAAACGGACTGGCCTGAGACATTTCTGGAAAGCATGGTGGCACATGGTTGCATCAGGCAAAGAATTCAAGGCTAAACACCTTGGTCCTGTGAAGTAGACCTTCTCTCCCAGTTACAGTGCAGTCAATCAGTGTGAATTAATAAACAGCCAGAATGTACATGTCTTTCCTGTTGCATTCAAGGATGTACAGAAGAAGCTCAGTCTGGGCCTCAATTTATTGATTTAGGGTACCTCCTTTAATAAACATTAAGAGGTAAGTGGGTGCTCTGCAATCGGTACAGGGTATATCCAGCCACCAAATTCTCAATGCAAAGGAAATTTATTACCCAGGAGGGGAAAAGAGGTGTGTGCAAAGGTGTAGTAGTAGTAGTAGTAGTAGTAGTAGTAGTAGTAGTAGTAGCAGCAGCAGCAGCAGCAGTAGCAAGAGCAAGGAACAAGCAAGAAAAGCAAGAGAGCATATGTTTCTGCAGGAGTGGGTTTTTAAGGAGAAAAAGGGGGCGTCTGTGATGGGTTAAGCTGATAAATCCTGATTGGACATATTAGTCAAAAATGAATTTTGATTGTTGACCTTGGTGTTTTGGCTCAGGAATGAGTCAATGGCCAAATAAGGGCATAGACCTTGGAGGCAAGCTACAAGAATGCAATCTAATGGTTCTTAGCAAGAAGGAGGGAATGGAGGAAGGGCAAGGCCTGCCAGAGCCATGTTTGCCATGCTCAGGCCTCCTAGACCCCCTTCAGTCCATACCCCAGTGAAAGGCTGTGTTCTACTTTCAATTTGTGTCCCTCAACAGTGACTTAGGGTGTGACTATCACTTTCTACAAAGGCAGAAAATATCTCTTACACTAATTTGTTTGCTTTGATCAAACTTTGATTCTTATTTTACAAACTGAACAATTTAACATTGATAGTTAAGAACATAAATACATAAACAGACAAAAAAGCAAAGCCACTGTGGATTACTGCAGAACAATAAAAGGTATAGGTTTTGGTTTCTGTTTTGTTTTTGTTTTTGTTTTGTTTTTTTAAGTATGAGTTTGAGCTTCTTATTTTCTTGAGTTTAGTCTTGACTGTAAATGGCGGGAATAGTAGCATCAGCCACATAGGGTCTCTTTCAGGAGTAAGTGAGGCAGTGAATGAAATGTCCTTAGGAAACTCCCAGAGGGAGCTCCTGAGGTTGCCTTGCCTGCTGCCACGGGGCAGTTTCTTTTACTAGATTCAACCTCCCTGGGTTAAATTTCCTTCCTCTAATGGGCTTAATTTTCCAGATAAAGGGACAGTTGAGAAAAAGAGTACAGGTTATTTGAAAACAAGTCATCACCTTGGTTTGAGAATAGAGTGTTCTTCAAATTCTAGGAAGCCAAACAAATTTTTGTCCTTTACTACCTGAAGGGCATACAAGACTGTTTTTTTTCTTCCTGTGAGACAAAAGGGAATGTAATAAAAATTAAAATGTCAACTTAGAAACATTTTAAGAACTTGAAATTCTTTGTTTTTATAGTGTGCCATGCTCTTCAGAAATAACTGCAAATTTTCTTTCAAGATGCACAATTTCCAGAGAATTAGGAATCAAAGTACCCATATGGCTATTCCAAGAACACATTTTAGTTGCATTTCCTTTTCTCATTATTGATCTCATCTGTCTCACCCCTAAACCTCATTTCTGTGAGTGAGTAGAGTGGCAGTGTGAGGGTTTTCTTCAACTGGAAGGAAACGTGTGGGGAAGTTAACTACAGTGTTTGAGTTTGCTCCATTAGAGTGCTTGGCTTGGTTTAATTTTAGTATTTCAGTATTTTTATTATTTTGTGAAAATTATGATTATAGATTGTTTTTATCACAAATAAAGAAACTATTATATATTAACAACTGACCTGACTAATCTAGGTCCTCTCTTATGTGCTAAAGTTTAGGAATTATTTGAGGAAAAAAAAGAATATTTTATTCATAAAAACCAATTCTGGGGATGGAGAGAGATGACTTGGCAGTTAAGAGCACTTGTTGCTCTCACAGAGTACCTGGGTTAGGTACAAGCATCCAAATAGTATCTAATAACCACCCATCATTCCAGTTCCAGGGGATCTTCTGACCTACAAGGGGTATCAGGCATGCATATGGCCCACATACATATATGCAAGGCAAAGCACTCATACAAATCTTTTTTAATTAAAATATTAAAAAAGAAAGATAACTGTTAGTATAGATGGGAATATTAATTCAGGAACTAAAAATCCAACAAATATGTGCTTACTTTTTAATCAAACATTTATTACATATGCATTAAGTACTGGATGCTATAGATATTGAACACATTGTTTGGATTGCCATATGTCTCTTTTATCAAGGGAATTCTAAGATGTTTGGTCATAAAATAAATGGATCTTCAATATGATTTTTCTGATCTCGTTAAATCTTAAAGGAAGCTATCTATATAAATGATGACACAATAGATTATGGCAGGAATCAAATAAATTTGTTGGATAATTTGTACTCTCTGATATTTAAACTAGCTAATGTAATATTTCTATATAACTCTGTGCTGGCTAATTTTATGTCAACCTGACAAAGGCTAGAGTCATTGGAGAAGACAGAGCTTCAGTTGAGGAAATGACTACATAAGAGTTGCTGTAAGCAAGCCTGCAAGGTGTTTTCTTAATTACTGATTGGTGTGGAGGTCCAAGCCACTGTGGGTGCAGCCACCCCTGAACTGGTTGTTACAGGTTCTATAAGAAGGCAAGTTGACCAAGCCATGAGGAGCAAGCCAGTAAGCAGCACTCTTCCACGACCTCTGCATCAGAAACTCACCATAGGTTCATGTCCTGTTTGAGTTCCTGTCCTGACTTCCTTCAACGATGAACAGTGATGTGGAAGTGTAAGTCAAATAAACCCTTTGCTCCCCAAGCTGATTTTGGTCATGGTGTTTCATCACCGAAATAGTAACCCTAAAGAGGACAAACTCTAAACATGCATTAAAATTTTTCTAACTTTCTTTTCATTACGTGCAGCTGGATTCAGAATTATTTTAGAGTTTACATTATAAACATGAAATAAACCATTAATTTCTGTTCACATTCTATTGTGCCAATCTACTTGGACCTGTATAGAACACGAGTATTTTGTCATATTCTCATATTGACTCTCTATTTATAGAAATTGTAAGAATCAAGATAGATTCACTGAGTTTGTCTCTTTAGTTATCTCATTTTCCTTTGAAACAAGGCATGAACATTTTTGTTTTTCTAATTAAGTCAATTTCCTCCCTCATCTTTTATTTCTTTTTAACTTTACCCCATGGGCCATTCTTGAAGCTCACTAGTGTCTACCAAATTAAACCTTTCGCCTCATTGTCTTTCCATCCAATAGTTAACCATATTTTCAGTTCAAAACAAATTAGTCAATTTCCTATCTGTATTCCTACCCTGACCATTGAGAATTCCTGGTAGGAACGCTGAGGGCCCTGGTTTAGTTTCCTTGATCAGCCCTCCAAAGTACTGATACTAGTTCTTGTAAATCCTATTCAGTTACTGCGTTCAGAACCTACCAAATGACCATTTATTCCTCCCACCTAAAAGTAACACCAAATGACCATTTATTCCTCCCACCTAAAAGTAACATTTTACCACCCAGCAAATTCTCTTCTCTGACACTCTATTAGGTTGCCTGGTTTTGACAAACATCATTTAAAATGTGGATGTTGTTACATAATTAGAAGAAAATTTCCAAGGATTCCTATAAACTCCAACTAACACTTCTAAAACTAGTATAAGGATCAGCCCTCTTGGTGACCGTTATAAAAATTAATTCCGTAAACTTGTTGATAATATAAAATCTGCCAACCAAACAAATGCAGATGGTCAGTTAGATACTCCTGAATTAGTGACAAAGAACTGGTCCTTCTTCTAGTCTAAAACACTAGTCCTAGAATTAGTGACAAAGTCAAGCTAAAGTTTATCTGAGCATAGTTAACACACCATATTTTGTGCGGATGACTATTAACTGAGAAGCAAAGAATCTATCTTTCTGAATTAACACATACAGGCCAAGTTAAAGAAAAGTCTCTTCTGAAACTTTTCCCTCTAAAGGCATTCCTTATCACATATAAGTGAATCAATTACAGAACAAAGCATTGAATTTCTTTAATTATCTTTGATTTATAGGAGGTTTTCTGTTTCTCAGGACAAAAGAATACACACATGAGGAACTGATATCAGAAAGGTGGGAATCCTTTTGGAAGAGATGGTCTATGGTAGTTAAACAAACAGCAATGAATAGTAAAACTAGAGATGAAAGCTTTGTGGTGCCTTCCAGAAATTTTAGGTATCCCCAGAGAGGCATATCTGAGCATACCAATAGTTATATCTTAATTCTGAAACCTTACAAGCTTTGTAAAGGTTTAGATAAATGAACTCTCTCCTAGTTTTGCAATAGCTTCTCTTCCCTTACTATTTCTAGGCCATTGAATAGTGCTACTGTCAGAAGACAGAAACAGACAGAAGGAGACACTCATTAAAACACAAAACTTTGTCATTAAAACCAAGAGTTATTCCAACTTGCTCAGAGGAGAAATTAAGTTTCTGAAACTAGAATAAAGTTTAGAGCATACCCAGTTGCTTTTTGGTGATTTTCTAACAATAAGATGTCACACATTTCTGCGCACAAACACCATTTTACTACAGTAAATGTCCAGCCGTAAAACTGTGAGCTTTGCTTACATGCCTTCCTCCCAGACTTGCTGGGTCCAGACAGTACACTGCGGGGAAACACACAGAATAGATGGCATCTTTTAATTTATTTTGTGTTTCTCTCCTCATGTACTTCTCTTTGCTTTCTTTCTATTCTGATAAAATTTAGTGATTAGACCAAATGAAATAAGGATCAAATAACGCTTAGTTGAGAGACACTATTATGAACTGCCATTTATGTTTTCTAAAATTAGTGGGTGTTAAAGGCACTTACATTTTTAATTTAATTTTATTTTTGTAATCTACTTTCTTTAATTAGCATGTGCATATGGGTATGAGTGACTGGGGAATTTTTTCATAGAGATTTCTTGGAAGTTTTCTTAATTCAGAATATCCAGTCATATTTATCCTGGGTCAATCATGTGAGTGGCCAGCATTCTTTCACTTCTGAAATTCACTAAAGAGTGAATTTCTCCACTAGCTCTCTTCTTAAGAACAATGAACTCAAATACACCATAACCCCCTTACTTTTGACTGTTCCTTCAAATGAGACTAATTATGCAACTTTGCCGTAATGTTCTCTACCAGAGTCCCATTATTCAAGTCTTGAAAATTTATGTACTTTAGGAATAAATGTCAGATAGGTTCTTCCCTCAACTGTATAAGAACAACAACATTTTGTAAATGTAATTTTGTTTGTTTGTTTGTTTGTTTGAGACGGGGTTTCTCTGTGTAGCTTTGTGCCTTTCCTGGAACTCACTCTGTAGCCCAGGCTGGCCTTGAACTCACAGAGATCCACCTGGCTCTGCCTTCCAAGTTCTGGGATTAAAGGTGTGCGCCACTACCGCCTGGCTGCAAATGTAATTTTTATTGTCTTTGTAGCTTCACTTAGAAAACAAACATAGGTGCCTTCACTTGATCAGCCACCTCCTTGCCGATGATCGCCTCCACGATGGCCAGCACAAACTCGAAGCTGGTCCCAGGCTCTCGACTGGTGAGAATCAGGCCGTCCTTCTCCACACGGCTCTCTGAGTAGCTGTAGTGACTTCCATCCATCATTTTGTCCTTAGCCCCTGAGTGTGTTGTGACTTTGCTTCCAAAACCGATTTCATGAGCCAGCAGAGCAGTCGGACCCGCAGAGATGGCAGCTATGAGGCCCTTCCTGCTCGCCTATTCCTTTAGGACCTCCTTCACCACAGCTGACTCAGATAAGTTCTGTGCACCCAGATTGCCTCCTGGAAGAACCACCACGTCGTATGGTCTCTGCTTTTTTTTGCATCTTCAAGACTGGCACCGCTTGACCTCAAAGACTAGAGCCCGAGCTCGAGGCAGCCGCTGGAAGCCAGTCCCCAGCCTCGGCCTGCTAGTGTGTCAGAAGCCAGTGAGCCTTGGGAAGTAGCCGCCACATCGGATCTCACCCAGAAGCCTGGGTCTGTACATTTCTGAACATTGCTAGTAGAATGAACAGTTGACCAACAAAAAAGAAAAAAGAAAAAGAAAAAAAAAAAAGAAAACAAACATAGGAAAATTCCCTTTACTCTTATGGAATTGGAGCTAAGAAAGGTACAAAACTATGAAATTATTTACAGTTGTCTACGTAAATACTCTAATAAAACAATATTGCCTATTTCTGTAGTAGTCTCTGTGTGTTGCAAAGGAAAGTTCCCTTGATGATAAATGAGGACTACATTTACATGTGGATATAAAGACAAATATTTAGAATATAGTTAGGGATTATGGTGGTGTTGTAAAGGTGCAGTTATAAGTTCTTCTCCAAGATCCATGACTTCACTAGCCCCAGGCTACTTGATAATTTTATAATAAGATATGTCAGAAGTACAAACAATTGGAAGTACTGCCTGAGTTTTAGCTGTGAGGGACCAGATGAATTGTCATCTGTTGTGTGACATCTCTTGGGGAAACAACAGAAATATGTTTTTACCAGATAGGGCAATAATAGATTAAATAAATGATTCATTTCAAATTCGGCCTGAGACCAGCTCAATCCAGCATGGGTAAGGACTCAATAAAACTACATCACTGAACCTCCCTGTACAACCTGAAGGCAAGTGGTCACCACCTACTTAACTGTTAGGAGAGATCTCCTCAATGTTTCAAAGTTCATATCTTCCTGAGTCTCCTGAGCCTCCCTCTAGGAGTCAATGTTGTAACAGCTGAGAAAACAACCACATCGTTTGTAGGCTGCTAATGAACTGGCAACTCAGGAGTATTAGAGCGAACAAAACTGGAAAAATAAAACTATATGATAAACTGACAGGCAAATTTGAACTGATATTTAAAAATGAGGGAGGCTGCTTAGTTATTGAGGGAGAAGTAACTAGAATAGTAACTTTGAAAAGGGGCAAACATGGCATTCATCTCAAGCCACTTTGACCACATTGCCTCCTAGAGCAGATCCTTGTCCTAACAAATTCGGGACAGGCTCCATTCATTGATCTCCTTACATATGTCGAGCATTGGGCTCAAGTCATCTTTGTCAGAGAAAAGATGATGCTGATAGCCAAAATCTCTAAAACCGCTCCCTGGACAATACTTTGAAACACAGAAGTTTTGTTCAGTACAAAGAACAAATTCTGTCCGTACACTCTGTATTAGGCAGTGTGCTAGAAAATGATGAAACAAAAATATAGACATGACCTCTTCTGCTTAGGACATTGATCTATGGGCAAGACAGAAAAGTCGATTGTAATTGCCCTAACAGACTTGCAGAAAAGACATCACAGGACAGAATGTTACATTCCAAACCCTATCAGGGCTGTTCTATCTGAATGATACCCTTTGGAGTGGAACAAGGTGATGGTTTGGGGGAAGAGTTGATTTTCAAAAGTGTTTTATTTTTCTACAATATTTTAAAAACTTTAGTTTCTCAAGTATATCACTTTTTGTTAGACTTATTTCAGCAATGTTGAAAAGGAAGGATAGAGACACTAGAAAAATGGATTGACTTGTAATTATTTCTATTTCCCATGAAACTAATCACTACTAAAATATACTTGTAAAAATTTATGGCAATAGTTGGTCAATTCCATTAAAAGAATATTGATTCAACGAGGTATTTCTGTGAAAAAAGAAAAACACAACACCAACAGAATCTGATGAATTCTCTCAATTTTTATGTTTTGCCCCTGGAAAATCTAAGAAAAATTTAAGTCAACTCATATGGGAATTGACTTCAATATATATTTAGTAAGAAAATAATTGGTTGCTAATTTAAATTTTGCAGATACTTGGTGAAAATACAATTGGAAATTTCAAGTATTTGTAGCTTGAGAATACTATAACTATCTTTTCTAATAAACACACATAAATTAGTTTGTTATCTGCTCTTATTTATTGAAAAATTCCAAGAGAGATTAACTCTGTATGCTCTGATTTTTTTCTTTCTTTCTTTTCTTTTTTACTTTTTGTTGAATCTATGGCTTGGAAGGTAGTACTTCAATTTTCTAAGAAGGGATAACAGATGATTTTTGTGATTTCACAATTAGACTAATATTAGTAAGGAACTGACACATATTTAATCTCTTAGTATGTCATAGAAAAGATAAAATGTTCATGCACAATACAAAAATTGATTGACTAGTGTAGGACTATTGTTTAATGATCAATTTGACTGTGATGAGAAAAAGATCCTACTGTCTACAGCACCTTGATATTTATCACCCCAGCAGTATGAAGAAGGCAGTTGAGGTACTTATAGGAAGACTCATCCAGCTAATGAAAATAAAACAGATGTATCCTTAGGTAACTTAGCCTGGTTTAAGAATGATTAATAAAATATTTGTTAGATAAAATGCTTATCATTATCATCATTGTTAGCATATTTCATCACCTCCTAAAAGGTGAAATCTGACTTCTTTTCTTTGACATTTTCTGATTTGGGAGGTTTTTTTCTTTTTTCCTTTTTTTTTTTTTTTACATTTTTTGTTTTCGTTTTTCTGTATAATCCAAGGTGTGTGACATTTTAGTCCATCTATGTGGAACAGTCTGGCTTCTGGAAGACTAATCTGTCTATAGTTTTAAACATGTGATATTTGATTCTATAATAGCAGTTGCAACTACTTTCACATGACCTTATGAAGTTGGTTGCAAAATCCTAGAACAAGTCACTCATGGTGTAGGTCCCGTCCTGGCTACAGTAACCTCCGACTTCAAGTTTCAACCTGTTTTTCTCATAATTATTTGCACAACAATTTTTCAGAAGCCTGAAATTTGATCCTTTAGGAGTTGAGAGAAGAAGGATGAAGGAGAAGAGAGGGGGAAAGAATCGACAAAGCAAATTTTGTTTCAAAATGGCACGATGAAATCTAGTACATGAGGTGTTCATTTCAAACAAGTCACACAATTGAAATGCTGATTGGGAGAGAAAAGGCAAAAAAAAAAAAAAGAGGCAATATGTTTGGTAGACTGACTAAGATTAACTAACTTTAAGTGTTTTTGTTGAGGTATTTGGTAAGACTAAAGAAAGACTGAAAACAGGGTGGATGGCAGTGTCCTTCACAGAGAAAGGAAACACGCCTTGGCACAGGAGACATGAGAAGAGTGGGCATGGCAGAGGCGAGGATGTGATTTCAGACAACCTGCAACTCATCATGGTCCAAAGCTGAGTTGCTTCAGTAAGAACCACTTCCTGAATTCTGAGCTCTGATCTTTTTCAGGCTAGCAAGATTCACCACAGTACTCTTTTTTTATAGCTCGTATTTTTATTATTAAAGAGTTTTTCATGTATTATGTTCTGATCAAAACCTTCGAGATATTGAGCAGCAGCAAGAAAACTCTGAGCTACCAGTCAGCCATGAATCTGTATGGGAAGCAATATTCACACTACATATTGCTGATATGATCCTTGCTTAGTTTGATATATTAAACCCACGTTTGATTTATATTTTCCACCTGAGATAACTTTAGAGAAACACAACCCCATCTTATGCTGCAGAACAACTGATTTTAAATATATTGGATTTTAAATACTTCTGGTGAATCTAGGTATAATAAGGCATATTAACTAATATCTTAGAATATAGTCTTGAGGTTAAAATGAAAAGTGTACACATTGGCATTGGAGTTAAAAAATGTAGAATTCATATGAACTCCATAGATATAAATTTAAGAGCCTGGCAATTCAGATTATTTGTATGAGTTAATTTAAAAAGAAATCCTGTAGACAAAGGATTCAAAAGTTGATAGATCTTTAGTCACCATTGTGTTAAACAGACTTAGACAAATTCCCCTTTCACCTCAGTGTTTTGATTATGTTAAATTTGGGAAATTTCAAATGTGGGTCAATATCATCCCCTGCCAAAACAAAAACAATCCTAAGCAACTAAATAAAGATATGCAATGTCTTATTTGGAGACCAAGATGGGACTTTTCTCTTCAAACCCTGGAGGTAAAGCTCAGATCATGAGCAATGGTAAAGTTCAGAAGGGACACAGGAGAAAACAGTAAAGTTGAAGATGAACTGTGAAATGGAACTGGCATGGGAGAGGGGAAGGAGTGAGGCCTTAGTGGAAATCCTGATTATTTCAATTACTTGCTGTTTAACCTTGGACAACATATTTATCTTTAAATTTTTCTTATATGTTAAATGAGAGAAACAATGTACACAAGTGAAATATAGCAAGTGCAATTCTTTCCATAGTTTTTTTTCATGTATATGGGAATAATAACAAAAAACAGTTACTACTAACATTAGTGGCTTTTATGACATAGATTTACTAATAAAATATTTTTTCAGTGTCAGCATGTTAGAGAAAAAAACTTGTCTCAAAGTACAAGAGGTGAACTTTATGTATTTATGTATAGATGTGTGTGTATGCGTGCTATCATATTTGAAAATAAAATATGAACATGTGGAAACAATAAAGATTTGTACTAAAGTTTTTTTGTTATCTGATGCTAAAGTATTTGCAAAAAGATCACATTTATTTATTTTTCTTTCTTAATATGATTTGCATAAGTGATGAGAACTTCCATTTTAGATCCTAGCTGAGAATAAAAATAACTCCTTTATGGCGGATGACAAAACATTTAGCTATCTCTAATTCCTGGACTGGAACCGATTTGTTTGCAGTGCTTTACTTTAAACTAGTTATGTAAGGACCAAAGCCCTGCATCAAATCACAGTTTCTATTATTATGGACACCTTAGATCAATTCATTCGGTCAGGACAGGAATAGAATTCAGCATCCACACACACACACATCTTTTCAGTGAACAGATGCAGATGCCAAAGTAAGAACACATCTGATGGGTGTAGAACATCCCTTTTCTCATCTTCACTCTCTTTCTCACAACCCTGTACTCTTCCCGGGAACTTCTGTAATCTATAGCATAGTTAAAAATTTCTCATCAATCAACACAAAGACAGAGAACGTCTTTTGTATTCCTTTTCTCTTTCTTTTTCTGGATTTAGGATTGAGCAAGCATTAGGGTAGACAATCATTCTCTCACTGAGCTATAGCCCCTATCTCTTTAGATTTTTAAAGTAGAATAAGTATACTAGGGAAAATACACGTTAAATAAAACTGTCTTTAATTCTCTCCTCTTTGTTCTAGACCAGTCACATTTTGGTGACTGCATGTGTCTATCTATCTACACTAATCCACATGTTTTCTGGGGTTGCTGTTCCAAGGCTGTGGCTTGGCTTGTCATGGTTAGATCTGTTGTGTTATTTTGAATTTTCCCAGATCTGAAGCTTGTTCCTGTTTTGAGCTTTCAGTGGTAAGTGATACTACCTCTGCACCTGAAATCCATTTACATTCTCAGCTGCCCATGGGGGTACAGCTCAGTCTCGGCATTGTTTTGAAATGACCAGCTCCAAATCCCAGGACACCAGGCCATGGAGATATCTGGTGAATAGTAGCTGATTATCTCGCAGATGTTCCAGCAGACACTTCCCAGCTGCAGGGCAGGAAGTGGTATTTTCAAATGGAGATCTAACTCTCAGATACAGATGCCCTAGCCGATACTGTGTCTCAGATAGTCAAACAAAAGCATCATCTAAAAACAAAATCCCTTCATGGAAACCATTCAAACAAGAAGTATCCCAGCTAATGAAAACTCATGCAAAATTTTGCTTTTTTTTTCTTTCAAATATATGTTTAAAAATTATAAGAATACAAAATATGTTCACTTAGTTTTTAAATTTTATTTGGGAATTGAGCTTACTTTACTCTTTTGTTGTAAAAGCATGCATCTTTTTAAAAAGTTGTATGTTATATTCTCTCTTTAATTATTGTTTCCCAACTTATAAGAAATCTCAAACAATAATTTTAGTTCTTTTTGTGTGGAGGGATATTACCAATACTTTGTTAGAATACATAGAAGCTAGGGTACTTAGCCCAAAGGGAAAAATGTATAGAATTGTATATATGCCACATCTTCTGCATTCAAGTTTATAATTTCCCTAGTTAAATCTATTTAGGATTTATAAACTGACAATGGAGAACCAGTTTAGAAGCTTTTCCAATAGTTTAGGGAAGAAATAACAAAACTAGTGTCAATGTCTAGATGGTAGACTGGGAAATAATTTCTACAGATTTCCATAGACTCTTTCAATCCCAATTCACTTTCTGAAACACTTCTCTGGTCTTACAGGTCTTTTTTCTTGCTTGGAATATTTAATCAGGCCTCATCATGGCACCTGAATATGTTGGAAAATTCATCTTTTTCACAACAGCACTGGCAGTATGCCAGGAGGAATACGAGTTGGCCAAGCCTTGGCTACACAAAGATTTTTGAAGCCAACCTAGGATACATACGGTGCTGTCAAAATTTTCTACTTTATAAATTGAGTACAAATTCTTCAGAATCCAATGTGTTTTTATGCCTCATATACCTCAACCATGATGCTAAGTTTTTGTTATTTAAAGTGAAATGAAATCCTACCCCAAATAAAGTTCTACTAAATAAAAAAATATTAGTTTAGATTTAAAATTCGAATTGATTTTTGGAAGTCGGTCCAGTGCTTGGCTGTGGATATCTGCATTTGCTTCCATCAGTTACTGGATGAAGGCTCTCTGAAGACAATTAGGGTAGTCACCAATCTGATTACAGGAGGTGGCCAGCTCAGGTACCCTCTTCACTGCTGCTAGGAGCCTTAGCTAGGGTCATCCTTGTGGATTCCTGAAAGTTTCCCTGGCACCAGGTTTCTCTCTAACCCTGACATGTGACCTCCCATCAAGACATCTCTTTTATTATTCTCCCCTTCTGTTCCACCCTCCATCTGCCCAACTGATCCCTCATGTTCCCATGTTAACTTCTTTCACATGTGTTGTACTGTCTTTGTTATCTAGTCAACAGAGGGGCAAGATGAAGCTTGGAGAGGTATCTTGCCCAAACTTATCTAAACTTAGAAGAGGAAAACAAACACACAGAAAAGGTTAATCAGGAATTTCCACCATATTTTTACCCTCCAATGCAAGAATCTATTCACATTTGCATCATTTGTAAATATTTTTATCTTTGTCACACTGGAAAAAAATTCCCAAAGCAAAAAGAAAATGTAAGTATTTTATTTCAAAATCATAACCTTTGCTTTGTTTTATGACAACATCATTTCTCCCCCTTTATCGTGGTATGCCTATTGGTAGAGTTTGGTGCCAGCAGACAAAAGAAACAAGCTTTAGAAATGATTTGCTACATCATTTCCTATCTCCTTTCAGCCCCCTCCTCATTTCTTGTTTTATTTTAAGCTTCAAAAACTTGCCCAAATACAATATTACTATGAAACAAATGCCATAGCCAGCTAAAAATAAATAAAATATTGAAAATAAAGCAGAATATCTTATCCAAGACCATTGAATACACCAAAGAAAAATGAGGACAAAAGCATGGACCATGACATTCATAGTTTAGTGCTCTTTCAATCGCTAATAATCTGTTTTCAAGGTTCTTATTCAGGAAGAAGTAAACAGTCCCTCCTCAATGTCAATGTCTAGAAACATCTGTCTGAATAGACTACTTGAAAAGCCACGATAAGGTTAAAGTATTATCAAAATCATATATATGGAGATGTACTTCAATGGTTTTGAATTGAAGATAAGACAAATACTTGCAAGCATTAGAATATAGTTATGGCAACAGACATAGGTAGAAGGGGTGATATATCATATAATTTTGTAATTCCATTGGCACCAAAGAATCCTTGAAATTTTTCCAGAAACTAAAATCTGATGCCTACATGATGTGTCTCTATTTCATGTAAGAAAAATAAGTAAAATATGTAGACATAGTGGATATGGAAATATTAGTAGTGCATTCTGCTTCTTAGAATCATTATAGCGTAGCAACACTTAAAATTCAACTCTCTAAACAAGAATAACATAGAAAATACATACTAAATTTGAAGAGCAGAGATGTTAAAGCAAACATTTTTACCTTAAGAGGTTTTTTTTTCTTCAGACTGCATGTTCTTCTAACTGACTAGAAATAAAAAAAAAAAACATGACACTCACAGTGGTTCTATATACACATATTTTCAGATATTTTTTATTATAAAAATGCAGTATTATATGTGGATGAATAATACTTTTACAAAAGCTTTCAAAGTCATTTAAGAGTTTACCATCAAATCAGACTTGCAATTGAGCATGACTTAGAATATTAGAACAGTTCCTCTGACTGAAATTACATTGCTTCTATGGGGGAGATGAAGCATTTCCTATCCTCTGGAACTGAACTGGTCCAGAACTCTCAATGTCTCAACTTTTGTGGATGTTCTTGTTCTATAGTTCTATATGACCCTAAGCACACTATCTTTTCCATTTGTTCTGGGCCTGGACTGGGTAGAAACATTACCTCCTGATGGACATTCATGGAAATGTGATGTTAATGTATACCATTATGTTCATTTGCTGGGAAATCCAGGGATGTCATGAGCAACAACAACTGAAGCATGGGCTACTGTTTTGCTGGGAGGCTTCATCCTCATTTGCACTGTTTGCAGATAAATATTTATTTAGCCTGTGGCATGAAACCACCTGGAAGGGAGCCAGAACCAGGTTCAGCAGCTCTTTTCGTGGGGCTTGTTTTATTCAATCTTCAATATATTTCTTTGCCAACAACTGCTCTATTCCTCTCTTTCCCCATATGCCCAGACTTTTGATGAAAAATATGTATTTTTACTAATCAAATCCCATGATCAATCCACTATTCATAGTCTTTACCCAGGGATGGAGAGAATGTTCAGAGGTTAAGAGCTTATACTGCTTTTGCAGGGGAATTGAATTTGGTTCAGAGCATCCAGGCCAGGAGTCTCAGTATCTCCTCTAGCTCCAGCTCCAGGGAGATTCTTCTGGCTTCCGAGTGCACCTGCACACATATACACATATGTGTACACAGAAACAAAAACACATAGTTAAAATAAAATAAACTATTAAAAATATATTCTTCCATGTGGGATGGTGGCGGTGCATGCCTTTAATCCCATCACTTGGGAGGCAGAGCCAGGCAGATCTCTGTGAGTTTGAGGCCAGCCTGGTCTACAAAGTGAGACCCAGGACAGGCACCAAAACTAAACAGAGAAACCTTATCTCAAAAAACCAATGTATATATACACATATATGTATATATATGTATGTATGTATGTATATATATATCCTCTCTCTTTCTCTCTGCTCTCTCTATCTCTCTGTGAGTCTCTCTGCCTCTCTCTGTTCCTCTTCCTCTCTCTCTCTCCCTCTCTCTCTCTCTCTCTCTCTCTCTCTCTCTCTCTCTCTCACACACACACACACACACACACACACACACACACACACACATGCACACACACAATGGTGGGAGAGAGGGTGGGAGAGAAGGTAGGATGGAGGGAAGGAGAGAGAGAAAAAGAGACAGACAGACAGACACACACACACACACACACACACACACACACACACACACACACACACAAGAGAGAGAGACAAAGACAGGGACAGAGAGAAAGAATTTACCTGATTTTTTTTCTTTTTTTTTCTTTTCATGGACATTCAAAACATACTTACAAACAACACAGTGTAATTTGAGTCAGCTACAATGCAATGTAATTTAACATAATAACTCAATAAAACCAGCTGTCTCCTGAATGTTAACTGCAAAGAACAGGTTCATTATTTTTTGCACACACAATTATTTAGAATCATCTATATGCCAACCTGTGTCTTGTTCTGTGCTGTGTTGGAAACATGAGCTAGAACAATGAAAATATATGTCTTATTACCTTGCTGAAACAATTAAATTCACATTATTCTACTTTTCCAGCATCAACATATCATTAGGTACAACATCATTCTCCCACTTTACAGCACACAGTAGTAGGTTTATTCCTTTAATGCTGCTCATGGTTCTTCAGGGAGAAACTTTTGTCAGTAACTGTTATTTCTTTTTGATGTGCTTTGTATTCTTATTATTTATACTTTTTTTTTATTTCTCTACACAGCATTTCTTTGTGTAGCCCTGGTTGTCCTGGAAATGAAGCTGGGTTTGAACTCACAGAGATCCACCTGCTTTTTCCTCCCAGTGCTGGGAGTAAATGCATGCACCACAATCACTTGGGCTTTACACAATTCTTAATGGCCACAACCAGTGATTGTTTGCCTCCAATGTTGTAGAACCTTCTAGAAAGATCCCATTCCACAGGGTACCACACCTGCATCAGAACTAGTGAGTTCTTGCCTTCTTTTGTGGCCATCTTTACAGTTCATGTCTTACTTCTATGCCACTGAGCAGGCTGGGTTATTTCACCTCCCATAATACGTGGTTTCATGGGCAAGGTGATATTTTAATTCACCCATAAAGCAATCCAGAAAGCCTTATTTGATTTATTTTCATGTTAGTGGGGAACAAACCCATAATACGGAGGGGGGAGGCTTGGGTTTGCCAGAGTTTTCCCCTGAGTTATGGTGACATTGCTAGGGAAATCACGAAGTTAGGTGAAACACTGGTCAGTGGAGAAATGCCAGGTAGAGGTCAACTGGGAAGTATAGAAGAAAAAAGCTGTCCTGAGAAAAAAGGAAAAAATGGAGCCTAGTACTAGCTCCTCCAAATCATTTTGTAAACTCTTTCTCTGATGTGGGCTTCAACCAAAGAGGTCCTTTCTTTCTAGTGTCTACACACAGAGCCTTGCTGAATACACCACAAGAAGCCCACATTCTAACTAGTAAAATCAAGGGTTTCTTCTATGCCCTGTAAGAAATCTGTGCTGTACACTCCAGTTTCTTTTCAGATTGTATAGGTCTTTTGCCTTTTACTAAAATCTGCACTCTGTTTTTCCAGCTCAAAATTGAAAGCATTTTAAAGCTGAGCCATGCCAACATGACTTGAAGACAGTCCCCATGAGTCAACTAAAGAGTCCCTCAAAGAGAAGAGTGGCCTGAATAATGCCAGATACTCAAAGGTAAATGTGACCTGGTTTTACATCTGACAAGGAATTGCTTGCTGGAAAGAGACACTTCTGTCAGCTCTCAGACTTTTGACATTTCATCTATCTTATCTTCAAAGGAAAAGCCATCCATATAACTGACAGATTTAAGGAGGGCAAAGAAAATTCTTTTAAAGTGTTTTGAAATCAGAACCAAAAGAAGGTAGTAATTTTGCATCCACTTTAGAGCAATAAATATTGAAAGGTTTAAAAAGGTGCAGCTTTGTCTGGGAAGACAGAGCGGTCTCTGTAAGTGTCTGGTACACAATCATGAGGACTTGGTACAGTTCCCCAGAACCATATAAAAAAAATCACATGTGTTTCATTGTAGGTAACCCTAGCACAGGTGGCACAAAGACAGATAGATTCATGGAACTCACCAGTCAGCCATTTCAGCCAGTGATAAATGTTGAGTTTAGTGTAACCCTAACTCAAAGATAAGATGGAGAGTGATCAAGGAAGAAACTCATATTCATGAGAATATACACATGCACACACAAAATATATACTAATACACATGCATACATACACACACACACATATATATATATTTGTATGGTATATATCATGTATATTATTATTTCACAGAGATTTTATTTTTTCAAAGCAGGTGAGTGTGCCTTTTGTACTTCTGTAACAGTCATTATGTTCTTGCTCAAGATGAGAGGCATAACCTCTGGGCATCTTTCATCAACGCTGAAGGTAGTCATCTTGAAAGATGCAGCTCTATGACTTTACCAGCTATGAAAAGGATTAGTGAACATGGGCAAGATAATGTGCCTGCTAAACATTCATATTTGAATTTTAGTTCATTATCTTATATTTCTCCAAAGGAAGTATAAACTCTTTACAATTTTTATCGAATTGTATCTTAATGAAAGCCTATGAGTCTAGCTAAGCTCCTCTTCATTTGTCAGGGGGAGAACGCTGTGACTTCATTCTGTGTAAGAAGGAGGCACGTGATATGCTATGACACTGAACCTTCCAGGAGGGACTTTAAACTGAAAATTGGAGGGAGTACAGTGTTATAAAAGGAAACTTGGGTCAAATTGCCTGGCTTCATGTCACTTATGGACATATAACTTGTGATTTCACTTTACTGCTATAAATCACAGTTTCCTTATCTGAAATACGGAGATGATTTCAGTGCTGAAATAATGATCCATGCTGCAAGAGTTGCAGTCACTAAGCACACCACTTAATGTATGTTTAACACATGTTATCTACAATTGCTGTGCTACATGGAGCTAGTTTAAACATTAGGCTGTTGACATTCCATCCCGAATATGATAGAGTTTCTCAAGCTTTCCTACTTATTAAATATTTACTATTCCACACATTGCTGATTCCATGATCTAATCAAGACTGACCACCGCTGTCTCTTCTCACTTCTGCCCTGATAGATATCATTCGTCATCAGCTGTGTCTAAATTGTCTCACAAGTTAGCTCACATCTTTCCTTTTTTGTTACTATGATAAAATGTAAGCAAAGCGTTACCCCTTTCTCACATCTTGATTGCTTTGGTTCATGTATTATGTGTGTAAAGGTAGTGTGTGTGTGTGTGTGTGTGTGTGTGTGTGTGTGTGTGTGCACGCGCAGGCACACTCAAGTGTTAATACTTGTCCTCCAATTTTTTGCAACAGGCATTTCTCTGTTGCTTGCTGCTGCATGTGACTGGTTAGCTGGCACATGAGTTTTGGGAAATCACAGTGTCTCTGCCTCCTCTCCTGCTCCAGTACTAGTACCAGGAGCACTAGTATTACAAACAAATGTTCCCAATCTTTGTGGGTTCTGGAGATCCAGACTCATTTTCATGCAAGTACTCTATCCACTGAGCTATCTCTCTAGTTCTCCCTTTTCAAGCCTAGCAAGTACATCCATCCAGTTAATTTCCCTTTTGGCATCCAAATGATCTTTTAAAAAGAGAAAATTATACTTATTTTCTTATTTATTTTTGTGAAAATGTATGTTAGCACCTGAGGGTTTACATGTGTGTAAAGGTGTGAATATGTGCATGAGTTGGCACACATGTGGAGGTCTGACACCACCTTTGTGGGTGTCAGCTCCCTCCCTCCATCACGTGGATCCTGTGGATAAGTCTCAGATTCTCGGGCTTGGAGGCAAGCCATCTTATAGTTCCCAAGGTGATTTCTAACACAAGCATCTTGTTTAATTATTCCTTTGGAAATCTTTAAGCACCTTAAGTGGTTTCTCTACTCAAGTTACTAGACCCTGAGTGGCTCAGACCTTACCATATCTTGTCCCTGCAGTTGGAACCCTCTAAATACCTGCAACTTCTTCTAATCCATTAGATACAACAGGCTCTTCTGAAGCTTCAGTTGTTCACTCGTGTTCCCCCTTGTGTCTGCAGGAAGTTAGTTCCTATGCATCCTTTGAATCTGATCCTTCAGGATGGTCTTACCTAGCCCATCTCCTCTGTACACACTCTTAGCTTACAGAATGAATAAAAGCATGGGGAAATGTTTGACTGTGTATTTTACTTATTTCAATGATGTAGCAGGAATCTTAAAAGTTCTTATTAATAAAAACAAACCTGAGCCAGGTATTGGGGTGAAATGCTGGATGGTCAGAGAGACAGAACAAGCCACAGCTAACCTCACCTGGACTATTTCTCAGCTGATTTTGTTTTTTCAGACTGGAAGCCTCTGTGTCCTCATATTCGAATGGCTCTCAGCTGAACTGTGCTTCTCAAAACCTAAAAGCTTAACCAGCCAATGCTTAACCAGCCAAATGCTTCTAGTTTCTGGTCCTCACGCCTTATATACCTTTCTGTTTTCTACCACCACTTCCTGGGATTAAAGGCTGGCTTTCTGGGATTAAAGGCTGTGTCACCATGCTTGGCTGTTTCCAATGTGGCCTTGAACTCACAGAGATCCAGAGGGATTTCTATCTTTGGAATGCTAGGATTAAAGGCGTGAGTGCCACCATTTTCTAGCCTCTGTATCTAGTGGCTGTCTGTTCTCTGACCCCAGATAAATTTATTAGGGTACACTATTTTGGGGAACACAATACCACCACACAATATCACCTACACTACATCTACCAGCAAAGTCATATTTCTTGTGTTCTCATTGTTATGTTTGGGAATATGAGTCAAGTTACACTTCTTGGCCCTTTCTGTTTGAAAAGTGTGTTCACACAAATCATTTCATTTCATTTTGCCATTGTCTCATGAAGTAGACACTAGATTTATAGCTGCTTTGTAGGCAGGATATCTCCAGGAAGTTATTACATTCACTATCCACTGAATCAAATCATATGTACTGATAACAACACAGTTGTCTTTTCAACAGGAAGAATCTCATATAGTGCTGTGATCAGCTCTTGGAGGGCCTAGAAATTCACTACAGAGAACTGAAAAAGAAAATGAAATGGTATACTAATCAAAATTAATCTTATAATGCAGTATTTGGCATGCCTAATATTGTCTTTTTATCTTTCAAGATACATCATTAGTAATAATATTGCTAAATAGAACCAAATAAATGAAATATTTTTAAAAGCAGAGATCAAAGTGATTTAGAACCCAAATAATCTGAAAAATTGCTCCAATTATTTGCTTTCCTTGAGTGGCAAAGCTAGTTTCAGTTTCAAAATAAATATTCCTTTAAAATATATTTGAGAGGTTTCCAACTTTCATACTTCAAAGAAAATCAAAGTCTAGTATCAGAAAATCCTCCACTGGACAAAAATCTTTTAGTGACTGTGACAGTTTGATGTGGTAAGTCTCACACAGTCTTCAATGCTGAATGTTTGATTCCTGCTAGTGACAATAAGTTCAGAAGTGTTGGATGTGGTAAAAGGGGGATTCAGCAAAAGCAAGTAGATCATATGAGTGATGACTTTGCAGAATATATCTGGTTCCTAATCCCTTTCTTCCTGTCTGCTTCCTTCCATGAGAAGGTCCACAGCATGCCCTCTCGTATACTCCTGAGGTCATCAGTTCCTATATCAGGGGAGAGAGAACATGGAGTATGAACTGAACACATTGCTGTGGGATGGTCTGTATGTCAAATTGCTCTGACTGGTCAATAAATTAACACTGATTGGCCAGTGGCCAGGCAGGAAGTATAGGTGGGACAAGGAGGAGAAGAATTCTGGGAAGTAGAAGGCTGAGGCAGAGACACTGCCAGTCGCCTGACAAGCAGCATGTGAAGACGCCGGTAAGCCATGAGCCACGTGGCAAGGTATAGATTTATAGAAATGGATTAATTTAAGATATAAGAACAGCTAACAAGAAGCCTGCCACGGCCATACAGATTGTAAGCAATATAAGTCTCTGTGTTTACTTGGTTGGGTCTGAGTGGCTGTGGGACTGGCGGGTGACAGATTTGTCCTGACTGTGGGCCAGGCAGGAAAACTCTAGCTACAACACATGAAACTTTGAATCCAGGTAGATCTTTCTTCATTTAACTTGTACTCTCTGGTGTTTTGGTCACAACCACTTAAACGTAACACTACAATGACAATAATTTCCAAAGTTATTATTTTTATTTTCTTTATATCCTCTGCAAAAACCACACTCTTAGATGTAGTATCAGAAAGAAGAGAAATTGTGTTCTAAATATTTTACTCAGAGTTGGATTTCTTAAATTTATTATAGCAATTAGAAGTCCACTCAGCACAACTGTGATGAAAATTTAGAGTTTCATCTGAACACCAGGAATGCTCTGAATGGTTGTTTGGATGAAGTCGGAAACTGTGTTAACCTCATTAACACCACTACCACTTCTGTGTAGCTGTGACCTGTTCTTATCCAATGAGGAGTGCCCAGGTCAGGCTTGACTCCAAGGATTTAACTGAAAGTGCAAAGCGGGCAAAAAAAAGAAAAAAAGTGCAAAGAGAAGTGGGGACTGAAGAGAAGGAGGCAGAGCAGGAGGAAGATGGAGACAGTCTAACAGACTAAAAGAAACAAGATGTTTTTATTTTGTTGTTGTTTGCCGTTTTTGTACAATCTGTTGTAAATTATGGATCAAAAAAGTTTGTAGAATTACCAAAAGACCTCTCTATACTGATTTTAGAAGACTCTTCTTATATTTCCTTTAAAATCATAGGCTATGTGTCTTGTCTTATAAAAATATGCTTTAAATGACTTGCTTTGAATAAGTAAAAAAATCCATGATTTCCATTGGCACTTACATATTTTTTTTTGAAAATTTTAAAGTACAAAATACAGAAACCCAACTGAGCACCTTTCTATGTTTTTATTCTTATATTTGTATGTGTGGTTTATTTTTAGAAGCCAAACATCAGATTAGCTGAACATATTTTGATATGTTTCAATGTTAAAGACATTGAAAGGAAATGTCTGAGTCTTTTTAATTTGAGTAAAATCTTAGAGAAAAGCTCGCTGCCATGAAGCAATCAGAGAAATTCTTTTCTTGTGGAGTTCCGTAATAAGGTCAAAGGAACAAAGTACTTAAGAAATGTAACTGCAGAAAGAAGTGGAGGTGGGGGCTGGGGAGCTGAGAGTGCTGAGGTGTCTGCTCAGGAGGCTTCCATCCACTGGGGGTCACTGCTGATATGAGACTGAGCCAAGGGAAGGCTATTCCTGTGGCAGCATGATTCCCAAAACTGACAGCGAGCACCTAGAGGTTCAGAAGTCATCAGCTGGACCTGCCACACACTAGAAATGCATTGTATTAACTGTGTCAGGCTGACGAGCATTTGAAAGAGGGTAACAGTTGTATAAATACCATTGGAGTGTTAGAATTCCTCTCAGTAGCCGAGTAAGCCCTGGAAATAATTGTATCCTTGAACCGATTAAATTTGTTTTAGTAGTATGTGTCTGATTCTCTCAGTTGAGCAAATCAAAATATAAAATGAGGAAAAATAGCTACAACAACAACAACAAAAAGTTGTGGAAATAGGATTCTACTGAAGGGTTTGATATTGGAACCTAGGGGTGGTTTATTGGAGTAGACAGAGATCATGTCACTACCGGAGATTTCTTCCCATTCTGTTTAACACAGGTAGCAATGCTTCTTAAAACTGAATCTGTGTATGATCCAGTTTGTTTTCTTTGGGGTGTTTTTTCCCCTTTGTTTTTTCATGTTTTAAATTTAAAAACCATTATCCTTGAAGAAACAGAGGGCAGAGAGTAGAAAGAAACAGAGACACTTTTCTGTTAAGAGTACTCCAAGACTTGTTTGTAAAGTAAAACTGCAGGACTTCCCTATAGAGCAACAAAGTGTAGATTTTGCAGTTTGGAATGAATAAGGAGGCAGTGGTGGCTTTTCAAATTAAGAAATGAATGTGGATATTAAAAAACTATAAGTAGAATTTTAGGAGTAGAATAAGAAGTAAGAGTGAGGCAATAAGAGGTGAAGTGTGGGAAGAAGTGTGAGGAAGAGAAGGAGAAAGGGAAAGAGGAAAAAGAATACTTTCTTTGCCTTCTTATTTAAGGCCTTTGAAAGAATGGCTCATTTCATGTATCCTTTTTGGGATATAAGGTTGTGAGACAATTGACTCATATTGCCTGTGACATTAGTCAGTTATTAGAGTGTACAGCAATGTAGGTTTGAGACTAACAGAAAGGAGGGAACAGTCTGGGGAGAAGTAATACAGGGATCACTGATTGTTTTCAAGGTAAGGCATGAGAGACAACTTACACATTAAACTTTGGCATTGAGAATGCTACAGATTCTCTCACCCTAGCTTCTTGCATTCATATTATCAACACAGCTATGGTAGTTTTTAAATCCACCAGCCAAAAGGCAATTTTATGTACTGATCCTTTGCTAGTGTTTTGGCATTTTGAAATCAATAGTGATAGGCAATGAGCATAGTTAGCTGTGGGATGTTTAATACTCTACATATCTAGTCTGTTTCTTGGCTCTTGGATTCTTTCCACACAGCATGTAGTAAGCACCTTATCCATTTTTTATTAAAGATTTAATTAGCAAACCTCTCATGAGATGTATGAGTTTAGCAGTTAGGACTCCCCCAAATCCATTAGTTTCCATTCATTAGTGTTTGACTTTAACCACAAAATGGACACAATGTATGCAATTTAGATACATACTTAGCAGTGAGACCCTGATGTAAACTGCCTAATTCACTCTGTAGTAGAGGCTTTGAAGCTTCTTCTATTAATTAGGTCTCAACAACATTCAGGGCCAATTTAAAAGAAAACTAGAATGTGGTCTAAAGTAACCAAAGGCTGCCTGACAATCGTTCTGATTCATGTGGAAATCTTGGTCAATAAACAGTAGCTCAGACATCATGCTTGCTCAAAATTAGTGTCCTCATTTTCAGAACACTGGTTAATATGATCGTTATGCTTCTCAGATTTTTTTTAACCTTTCTGAGACAACTAGTATATCCCTGGTCTTAAATATTAGCATGAAGTGACATGGCCAGCAGAATGTATGGACTGTCACTGCTTTTTAAAATAACCATAGTTCTGTAAGCATAGAAGCTTCAGAAAATTTAGCTGCTTTTTCTCTCCGATGAATTAAATCATGATGTGACACGTATTTAAAAGATTTTTCTTTTCGACACTAAACCTGTGATTCTTGCTTAATTATTGGTCTTGGAGACTTACATGACAGCATACTGCCACCTATTTTGTACTATTTTCCCCATGTGAGGACAGAATTATCTTAGTTCTACATCTTAGTGGAAAAATTCTTGAGAGGAAAAAAAATGGATTTTCCCCCTGCATATTCTCAACCATGAATAATTTTCCAAACTTAATTGATGTTAAAACTCATTCTGGTTGGCAACTATGTAGGACTGACTTTGGGTTTGGCTCAGGACTCTTTTCTATAAAAAGTATGTGTGTTTAACTAATACTATATCACGTATGCATAGTAAATACATGGATATAGATTTGACTAAAGATATCCGAGGAGTGGTAAAGAAATAATCACAAAAATGTGAAAGCTGTAAGAAGCAATGAAGAAAATATTCTTACCCACTACCAGGGACTTAGACCATGGAGGGTAGTGAACGCCTTCTGATACCAGTGGCCAGATTATGAGGTAATCTTCTAGAGACAGAAGTATGTGCTATATCACTAACAATGTTTATAAAGTATTTTACTAGAAGTATAAGTGGCTGTCTTCTTAAAATAGTTCTTATTGATATGTAATGCTATTAAACACCATCTTTGCTTTCTAGATTTACATAGTTCGTAACAGCTCCATTTTAACTTCATGTTTCTGCATGTTTTTCCTTTAATTGCTAGGAAATATTACAAGAAGCCAGTGTTTCTCTTTTTTTTGTCTATTGTGCAATTTTCATTAAGTGCACACACATTATTATCATAGTGATTAAATGTGTATGATAAAATCAACAAGATTAAAAATTAATAAGGAAAATATTTCTAAGACCTTGTTTAAAAATTTATGCCTTGGTTCTATATCTGGGGTAATTTTTCATGTAATTTTAGGGGCAGAATGTTTATGCATGGATGCTCATATATTTGTGTTTTCATTGGTGAATAAATCTACATTTATGAAATGAAACTGTACCTCAATGGTCAAGGAATCCTAAGGCCACAGACATGAAGGCAACCATAATGAAAAGAAAAACTTATGCTTCTCACAGCAGCATTGGTATTTGGCATACTGAGGTGTCTTACACACCGGGTGAGAGAGGACATATAAATGCATTCAGATTTTCTGTAAAGCTCTATTTAAAAGTGGTTAATATGCCTTCCCATACCAATGGGAAGAATGAAGAATTACTTAAATGTCCCTTAATGAGACTTCCTGTTTTTTTTTTTTTTTTTTTTTTAAATAAGCCTGTATTGCTTGGGTAAAACCAACAACTTTCAGACTGTAATGTGAATATACAAGAGGCTTCATTGATATTTCATGGCAATTTAATGCATGCATAACTTGCAATCTGTAGTGGAGTGCTGCCCAACACATAATTTTCATTGACTTACTAACATTTAAACCAGACACAATTTAAATCTTTTTAAGTAGGTCAGCAGAAAGGAACAGCCTTATTGCTTGTAAGTAGTATCTTAGTGGGGATAAACTTTAATTGCTTCTCTGTCAGTGAATAATTAGTACTTTTTGTGAGAAAGAAAATTATAACCAGTGGTATTATAACACATAACTGCTTGTTAAAGGGAGTTATAATAATTTCATTTTTTTGCTTTATTTGATTAATTATTATTTGGGGCTCTCAAATTTATCACATAGATGCCATAAAGAAAAGGAGTCTTAGAGATAACAATGCTAGCTGTATTTTTCTTCTTATTGAAGTTTCCCAGTCCATAAAAGAATTAATAAACCATCACAGCAGTTGAATTTTTCTTCCTTCCCCTACTTTATTTTCTTTCCCTCTCCTCCACTCTTGGGATCTCTTGCCCTCCACTACCCTGTCCGGTTTCTATCTTCTTTCTTGTTTGTTGAGGTACAGGCTCCCTATGTGTCTAAGGTTGGTTTCGTACTTACTGCGCAGTTGGAACTCAAGATCCTCCTGCATTAGCCTGGGATTGTAGGCATGTGCCGCTATGCCTTGTACTGAATGGACATGTCCTTATGCATTGCTCTATAAAAATACAATGCTATATTGTCAATAGTCATAATTTTTCCAGTCGACTTCATCTCATCTAGCTAAGAGTTTTCCACTTAGATTTTAAACAGCACAATTTAAAAAAATTATATCATTAACATAACACATTTAGAGGGATATATATATATATATATATATATATATATATATATATATATATATGTTAGTAGCTATGATATCAGCAAATGAAATCCAGGAACTTCTGGATTTGGGGATGTGGTCTCCAGGTGGTGGTGCTCTTCTGAGAGGTTACAGAACTTTTGGGAAGTGGAGCCTCATTTGAGGAAATGGATCAAAGCTGGGCTAGGGCTTCAAAGCTGTAGCTCAACCCTGCTTCCTGACCCCCTCATTGCTTCTTGGTTTTCTGAGTTTTGTACAAGCTCTGAGGTCCCACACCACTCCCATTACCATGTCTGCCCCACTAGGATGGACTCTATCCTCTAAATTAGGAGGCAAAATAGATCCTTCATCTCTTCAGTTGCTTCTTGCCAGGCATTTGATAGTTGTGATGAGGAAAGGAACTGGTTGCTGGACTTTAAAACAGTTGTAATTCTTCCTTCTCCAGGAACAGCCTTAGTCTTTTCTACTATGACTATACTAATCCATACAATCATCAACACTATGCAAAGGTTCACTTCTTCACCAGCAATTGTTTTCTAGATTATTTGGTAATAGTCATTTTAACTAGAGAGAGTGATATATCAGTGGGTTGGCTTTATTTTTAACATGGGAAAACACTCTGATCTTTTTCTTCCACCATTGTGTGTGTGTGTGTGTGTGTGTGTGTGTGTGTGTGTGTGTGTGTGTGT